>JAOTQJ010167514.1:0-26115 GCA_025642045.1 Solanum sejunctum | reverse complement strand
TATAAAAGGAGTAGTTTAATGTTTTCAACATAATTTTATTTTTAAATTTGTTATATTACATACTTTTATTAACAAAATATTTTGATAGTCAAAATTTTTATTGATTATTTACACAGAATATTAATAAATCAAAAGTGAATTCTAAACATAAAGTAATTCTAATCCAAAAGTGAATTTTAGAAATTAAATTATAAAAAATTAAATAATAAATTAAGAAAAATATGAAAAGACAATTTTGTATAAAGCAAAGAAGTATTACCTTACTTGAGAATTGTGAATAGAGCAAGATGTTAGTTACAAAATAAGAGAAATTTTTAAATAGCAAAAATTTATTAGATTCAATTAACTAAACTAAGGGTATAATATTATATGAATAAAGCAAGTTAAGGTAGCATAACAATTAATATTATTTTCAAGCAAGTTGAGCTAGCATATCAATTAACATTATTTTCTTCAAACAAAAAACTGAAAAAGAAAGGAAAAAGAATATGAAACAAAGAACGTGAACGTGTAATATAAATAAACCTGAGAATCAAATTAAAGTTCAGAAAAAAGTGTAAAATAAGATCAACACCACTTAACACAAATCGATGAAGGGGATGAATGAATAAATTAAAGTGAGAAAAAAATTAATTGCACTTGTAAAGTAAGAAAATACAAGCCAAATTATTGATTGTTAATGATTGATGAATTAAAAGTTGAAATTGAAATGTTTTTATAGAAATAGAGAAGTTATAAATAAAAAAGGATATGAAATAATATTTTATTATATAGGATGAAACCTTTCATTATATAATTAGGATTCATAGTAAAATTAGAAGAATTTTATTGAAATAGTAGAGTCATGATGGAAAAAGAAAAAAATTGACAAATAAATTAGTTATGAAAATATTAAGAGAATAATTAAGGAGAATTAAATTACCTTTAATCTAATGAATTCTTTGACATGAATTTCTCATATCTTTTTTTTTAACTCTCTTTAACGTGTTCTTTTTTTTTTTTATAACTTTTTTTGTGCCTATTTTTATGGGAGATGATTTTGCAAAATTTTTTTTGCTTATTATAAGGGAAGTTTTTAATTTTTCTTTTTTTACATCAAGTTTATTCTAGTTAGAAATAGATTCTTTATGTATGAATTTAATTATAATAAAAAATTTCTCTATTTAATTTTTATTATATTTATTATATTTAATATTAAATATTATTAAAATAATAATATAATAATTAAAAATAATGGTGAAAGACGATTCTGTCTAAAGCGAAGTCTTTTAATGAAGGGTAAAAAATTCAAACAATATTATTAAGGATGTAATACCCCAATTTCTTTTTTTAGCTAAGACTGAGTCATCCATATGATATAGAATTTTAATTGATGATTCCTAATAGAGTATAGGTGTTAAAGTCAATTTCTTAGTTTGAAAATTAAATTGGAGATGATCTAAGATCGTACGAACGCTTTAGTACAAAGTTAAGCTAAAAACTTTCTTAGCGTTTAAGTTTCAAAGTAAGATTTTATACAAGTTAGGTGAATCAATCACTCGGAGGTTATATATACATGCTAAGATTAATTCGTAAGTATTTAAAGTATATTAGATATAATTTAGAATCATAAGAGATCTTTTACATCAAGCTAAGTCTAAAGAATTTCTAGCAACTAAGTTTTCGTATGAGTCAATAAAAGGGCCAACTTCAAATGACTATATTTCCTAACGTATAATGAGTTAGATTACCCATAATATATCAAATCGAATATATTAGAATGAGCTTTCCAATGCATTCAGTTTCACCTTAATCAAAGTTCGGAGTAAAAAGTTATGACCATTTTAGTGAAGCAGTGCAGAGCTGTCTGAAGGTCCGTGCCCGGAGCGCATTTCGGACCAAATGCAGACTCTTACTGGTTAAGCAATGATGTTTTTTTTCCTTTTATTTTGAGGGTACTTTTACCCTAAAACCTTTAGAGGTCTATTTAAGGCCCCAAAACGCATAAAACGTCAGTTTTTGTGATCAAAACTCCCTCCCTTCACTCTTAAATATAAATGCTCAAGAATCATCAAGAAAGTCATCAAGTTAGGATTAGCTTTCAAGATTCCTTCTCAAGGTAAGTTATTTTTCATAAATTTCAATCTACCAAACATGAAGTTATTCATCTATTCATGAATCTCTAATAGGGTTTTAAATCATAACCTAGGATTTCAAAAAAACGAATTCAAGAATCCCAAGAAAGGATTTCTTGACTCTTTTTTTTTCAAGAATTATGGTTTTTCATCAAGAACTCTAAAGAGTCTAAGTCAAGAATTCAAGAATTAAAGAGAATTCTTTCGACCCACGTCCTTCCAAGTTCTTTCACCTTAAAAGAACTACCAAAATTTAGGATTTTCTCCAAGAAAACGAGTATTCATTAAACTTCGATGGTGATATCAACTTTTTAGGTATGTAAAGGCTATCCAAAAGCGTGAAATTGTTCTTCCATGTGCTTTAATGTTAAATTAGGATGCAAGATTGATAATTAGAGCCTTGAATAGTGATTTCTTGAAAATTTTCTTGAATATTGTCTTTAATTCTTGAATATTATCTTTGTTTCTTGAATGTACTCTTTAAATTATATTTTGTATCTTAAATTGATGAACATCATGCTTAAAGTTTACTGTATATATGCATAATTCTGTGATTGTGATTTAAACCTTATAAATTCTCTCTGTAAAGACTTGAATAATGAACTTAGGAGGATGTCTAGAGCCTTGATTGTCTGAATATGATGTTTGACTGGGTCTGAGTCTTGAGGTGGGTGTATTGATGACTGTAACAGCTGAAAATAACATTGATAGAGTTGAGTGAATATTTATTCTTGACTTGAAAGGATAGTCTTGCCCTTTGAGTTGATAGATGGAGAGATAAGGTAAGTGTTCTTGCCCATAGGGGTTGAGGATGGAAGGTCTTGATGGATTGATAGACTTATGAGCATATTGAGTCCTTGGAGGAGTATTAGCACCGAAATGGATAAGAGTGAGTTCCACTCGTACTCATTAAGTACGTGGCCAACGTAGGAGAGGATTGGACCATGAAAGCGAATGTTTCCTTTCTCCCAAAAGAGGACTTGACAGAATTTTGAATACACTGACAGACTCGTCCTTTACCCCGACAAGGTACTGGACGGATGTGATAATGACATCTCTTCGTTGTATCATTACCAGCTCATAGATAGTAGTTGTCGATTATAGAAACTTTCAGATAAGTTTCATGATGATAGAACTTCGATGTGATATGATTATTTGCTATTTGATGGGTAGTGAGGTGATAGAGTCCTGTCCTTTACTCTGAGGTGAGGATGAGCAATCGATGAGTGATTGTTGAATTGTTCCATTTACTTTAGCTTGTTTTACATACAGTATATTCCACATACTAATGCCCATATGACGCTGCATCATTTTATGATGTAAATTCTATAGACCGAGGACTTCAGCAGTCCAATCATTGAGGTTCAGAGATTTTCGGATTCCAGATAGTGGTGAGTCCTCCCCTGCATTCGGAGCATGTTTACTTTCTTTTACTTGATTTTGGTAGCCATGGCCTGTTATGGTACCATCTCAGATAGTAGTATAAAGGCTTCATAGACATAGATAATTGATTGTTGATATCGGGATTGATTATTTCCCATTTCCTTTCTATTGAGATATTTCTTTCGTACTTTATATTATAGTGATTGTGATAGCCCACTGATAGTCTATTATTGTCTTTATATTTTCTGCATATGAGTTGATTGAACGAATGCAATGAGACTAGGTGTTTTGTTTGGGGGCTAACAATAGTTTTCGAATGTCAATTACGCCTAGGGTACCCTCTCGGTGTGTGACAAACTTAGTATCATAGCACGAGTTCAAGTGTCCTAGGGAGTGTATGAAGCCGTGTCTAGTAGAGTCTTATTTATGGGTGTTTTGTCAAGCAACTTTATAAAAGGAGGCTATAGGACATAAGAAATTGTCTCACTTCTTTCATACTCTAAATCGTGTGATAGAGCTATTTTCTAAGAAATCTATGATGATTTGTGCGATGCTCTAAACCTTTCGATTATGCCTTGTCTACAAGGTGATAAAGATAGTAATGCTCAAACTCTTACAAATGGGATTCGATAAGTGATCAGAATGGTAGGAGACTGCACCAGGCTTGAGGGAAGTCGACTAATGTGTTAAGTTGATGGACTAGAAGGAGTGCACCATTTCTTATATGAACCATGCACTTGAGTTAGCTCTAGATATATCCAGACCCATTTTTTCAAAAACTATCTCCTGATGTTACTGATGAGAGAGAAACTTATGTCTCTAAAGAGATTAATATTACCACCTAAGAGTGAGATGTGAGGTCTTATAAACCATGAGTAGAACTAAATCATTGCAGAGTTAGAAGGATGATGATGGGAAGAAAGGGATGAGATAGCAGAGTGATGATTGATTGAGGCTTGTAGTTAGAGTTATGTACCTATTAGGTAAGTAATGAGACGACGAGTTGATTGCCGTAGGATTGATGAAAAAGTGATGAGTACCCTATGATTGTTATGATGAGGTATATATATAGAGAGAGTTAGTGTCAGAATGTGTCACGACCCGAAATTGGCGTGATGACACTTGCTCAATCCCACCAGAGCAAGTCAGCCTTAACTCAAAGGGATAATAAACATATCACACGAAAGTAATTAACTAAAGTAGATAACTAAAGCTGCGAATTTGCATAAACTTAAATACCACCCAAGGATTGGTTATCACGCGTACAAGCCACTAACAATACAAAAAATCAAAGAAATACAAGTTCAAACTGTCCTTCTTCTCGAATAGAACAAGTACAGAAGAAATAGGAACAAGAGAGTCAGCCAGATGTCAACAGCTACCTCTCTACGTCTCCTGGGAAGCATCGGAGGATCAAAGAAAAAATATTATTCACTGTTCGGACTCACAACCTACACAAGTGTAGAAACAAGGGGTAAGTACCAAATACCATACAGTACCTAGCAAGTCAACTAACAAAACAAAGTAAGTCTAATAGAATACACAAACTCCTTTCATCTAAATCCATCTCTACGACTACCACCTGCACAGACAGTTAGTCTAACCCAACAATACATAATACATAATAAAGATGTTATTTCACCATATCACAATTTCAAAGTACAAGTCAAAAGTGATAACACAATCAATCACAAGACTAACATCATGCTATGTAATAATATGCAGTGAAATGCAATGCTTATGCAAAAATTGCCGGCAAAGACCTCGGCATCACAACATCACTGAAAATATCTCAATATCACATCATCGCCGGCAAAGACCTCGGCATCATAATATTTTCATAAATTTGCCGACAAAGACCTCGACATCACAATATTTTCATTAATTCACTGGCAAAGACCTCGACATTACAATATTTTTATAAATTCGCCAGTAAAGACCTCGACATCACAATATCATCATAAAGTTTTCAACATCATAATTTCGCTGACAAAGACCTCGGCATCATATTTTGATCGGTAAAGACCTCGGGCCCAATATTTTTCATCTTACTCATATCAATATCCGGAATCAATGCAAATATGCATGTCATGGAATGAATGAACATGATATGAATTCCACAGACACATCCACTCATTATTTTCAACCACAATAATATATATATGTATATATATCAAGAATATGGAATTCTCATCATTTCACTGTATTTATCAATTCAAGTACCATAATAACACGCCAATTCGTATTCACATTTTTAATCATCTCATTTCTTATAATATTAAAATATTTCACGTATCACACGTAGGAAAAAAGAAAAATTTGAGAATTCTACGAGATTTATAAAGTTTTGAAAGTCCACTTGCCTTAGTCAGATCACGGTCAATCTAACACTTTGGCCTTTTCTTTTTGAATGAAATCCATACCACCACGATCTAGTCACATAAATTATTACCATGAGATTTCAAATCAACACCTAAACTATTATATACCTACATTAGATCCAACTCATCCAAATTCATAATTATATTTCAAATATTAAGCCTAAAGTTAAGTCTCAAGTCCTCTAATTAACAACCTAAAGGTATTTTATATAATGAGTTACAATTATAATTTAAATATCTATCTCAATAATTATCAAAATTCTCCACCATATTTTTTTAAGAAATTATCATTTTCTCTTAGTCACGATTCTCAATTTTATGCCCAAGATTATGCCAAAAGTACCTATTTTAGTTCATCATTTGTATCATAATTAATACTTTTGTTTATCCTTTCCGAACATAAATTTTATGAGTGGTACTGGATAGTATGATTAGCTTATAGAATTAATTTGACACAAAAATGAAGAGATTTGGAGCTAAAACAAATTAGAAGTAAAAGTTTATAAAAAGAAATTTAAGCAGGCAACTTAATGGATTACAGTTAATATTATATTAATAATTATAAATAATGTATGAAAATGATTGTAGCCTTCTTCCTATTCAATTGAATATTAACTTTATAACTCACGCATGTCAGACAAATACTGTAATATCTCATTCAATCCGCATATATCGGAGTCAACAATTTAATATATAAATATTTTAATTAATAATTTGAGGTGATGCTACTACATTATATTATTATTTAGACTACCAAAGGCAACTTTAACTATAATATATAAAATTTCTTACTTTTGCATATTTCTACCATTTTAAATTGACATACTAACAGTAGTGAAAATTATTTAATAATTTTGGCATCACATAATTGCTTTTAACTTAATATATACATAATGATTTCAACCAAGATAAATTCATCTCTCATCATACATAATATTCTCATAATAAAGTACTTAAAAATATACGAAAATAAAAATTATTTATATACAATATCTTATTATAAAAGATTTAGAAAATAGGAGTAACTTACAAGAATAAAATTATCGAAGCTCTACACAATAAGCACCCCCCTTCAGCTAATAAAACTCCCAAAATATTTTTTTTCCTTATGTTTTCCTCATCTGTCTCTCTTTCTTGTTTCACTCTTGGTTTTCTTTCTTGCAATATGAGCAGAAAGATCACCCAATATATATAGAGGCTCAATTTGCTTCTTGAACTGCTCCAAAGGAGCATTGACAAGAAAACTAATAAAATACATTAATGGAGCACTAGCTCCAAGAATATAAAAAAGACAAATGGCCTAATCTTCAAATTGATGGTGTCGGCCAACAAAGTAAAAGAATGATAATGTAAAATAATAATAATATCAGCAAAAAAATGCATTAACATTAATATATGTATATTTTAAAAAAATTCTCCTTACACTATTCCAACTCAAGTAGGCAAAATTTTGGGATCGTTACAGAATGTGTTAGGCGTGCCGAAACTAGAAGAAAGTGTATGCTGATGCGTTTTAGTATTCATACTACAGAGGGGGGGAGTGTAGATCTCGAATAGAAGGAAAGAGTGTTTTTAATGTGATGGAGTAGATCTAAGTTAGGCTTATGATTGTATGTGAGAGTTCATGAGATATATAGAGCTATAAGTTTAGCTAGATGAGGAGGTATAGTGGAGTAGGTGAGTAGTACATGAGTGGTGAACAGGGGGTGTGATGATTGGCTTCTCGCTATGAGATTTTAGTAAGATTATGTTCCCTAAATATTTATCTTAAAGTTGTTAATTGGCGTTAAAGAAGTGTATGGTAGATGTACATGTTAGTACTAGACCTTAAGCTTGCATTTTGAGGAGTTGTATGAAAGAGGAGATAGTACCATGAGAGTGTTAGTCTTAGTTGGAGATTTTTCTCCAAGAGACTTGCCATAGCATATGAAGATGCTAAATTATAAGGAAAGTGATGCAAAGGGTAGGGTACAAGTGTCTCTTAGGTGAGACTAGTGAAATGAAGATAGCTCAATAGATAAGAAGAGACTCGAGATGGGTATTCGTGATGATGTAAAGATGTGTGAAGCTCTAAATTATGGTTGCTATGAGAGTCTAGACAATATCCTTGGGTCCAATGGCAAGTGAGTTAAGGTAGGCATTCTCTGTCATCCCGAGCAACTAAGTCAATTGGGGTCTATGGATAGATGATGATGAGTTTTCCATTATAGTATATATACAAATGAGTTTATGAGAGCACAAAAGTTGAGCGTTAGCAGGCAAAAGAAGAGGTTAGATTATAAGAGGCATGGGAAGTTATGTGCGCCAATAAGGGTAACAAGTATAGAGATAGATTTTCATAGAGACAAGAGGAAGCTAAGAAAGGTATCTTTGAAAAGAGTCTTGGTGGCTAATTTATTTGTGCGACTATAGTCTGATAGAAGAGTTTAAGACGCCTATTCTTGTGAATAGTGATTCCTCGATCGTGTGAAGATATATGCTTACAGCCTAGCAGAGGGAATTAATTCCCAAATTTAGAGAGAGGGCCTTGAGAGATAAGGGAGAGATGACAATGTGGTAAACTAGAGTAAATCTTGAGTCTTTGATAGTTATGGATTGATCAAGATAAGATATCAACTCTTTTCCATCTCATATGATCTTTACCCTTTACTTGAGGTGATACTCTATTTCCTTCTGGTGTATGATTGTCGTACCTGTGGCCTAGTCCCATACACATTATGTTGATTCCCATTCATGCTGAGTTTTGAGGATGAGAAGCGATGAATTCATTCATTAATCTTGATCTTACCCCATGAATGAAAGAGTTTCCAGTCCTATGTTGAAGGAGATATGACCTGAGTTTTACACGACGTATAGTTCTGTGAACTCAAAATGAGTCTTGATAAATGAGAGACATTGTAATCTATGGATGTTCTCAGATAAGATTTTTCAATTGAATCATGCTAATGATCTTTTATTCCAAGCTCTTTGAGTAATCCAACTTTCATTTCTCGATAGAAGCATTGATGATAGTAGACGAGTTATGGGTGATCGGAGAGAATGAGTGCTCCTGAATTGTGATGATGGAGTTGGAGTTCCTATCTTTCAGTTGATGTCCCTTTTGAGCCTCTGTATACTTGATTATGCAAATCCTTGATAGTATTCATACCTAATAATGATGTTGGAGATAAAATTGAAACTCTAGACATTATGTTCGAGGTCTATTCATTAGAATGAGTATTCGAGCAACTGAGTATTTGCATTCGTGATGATATTTGTGCTTATTTTGCATAGATAGGTAGTAGTTTGAGGCTTCACCAAAGGGGGAGATGATGAGTTCCTCCAAGTCCAAATAGTGATGCTGATAGTAGTAGACTGAGGATGAGGATAGATGAGGTGGAGTGAATGTATCCTTATTAAGATATTGGTGTTAAAATTGTGACATGTAGGGATAAAGATAGGAAAGAGGAGAGAGGCAAAACCTTATGATAAGCAGTAAATAGGTAAGAGTATGTTGGTGTGACTCTGAGTGAGAACTTATTGAATGACAGAGATAGAAGTGCTAAGTAGGCTTGAAAATTCTAAGGTATAGTTGAAGTGGTTAGAGTGATAGGCTTGAATTCGTGGTTGTTGTTATGCGAGTATCGATGATAGACTAGTGAAGACTTTGTAATAAGGGTTCGAGAAAGAGTAGTGAAATAGTGAAAAGGACTAGTGATATTTTAATGAAAGTGCTATGGAAGTTTAGAGCTGAGTATTGAGGCTTAGCTTTATAGGAATATGATCATCTTGTGAAGCACCTTGAGGATTAGAAGTAGGCTTGAATGGAAGAGGAGGAGGTGGTTATATCAAAATTTGAGTGAGAGCTATAAACTTAAGTTGAGGGAGTAAAGTACCATAAAAGGGAGTACAATTGAGATGAGGTGCTAAGCTTGAGCATTGTACATAGAGTCTTATGTATCGATGGTCCCATTCTTGATTAGAGTTGATGATTTGCTTATTGAGTTCGAACATTTGATTAACGAGGTGTTTAAATGATTTGAATTGATTGAGTTTTGACTTTTCGTTCGTACCTGATGATGAAAATGTCTAAGATAATATCTACACTCTTTGTCTGAATTGATTTGTCTATTTGAGTTGATGTGTTAATTCCTGAGTCTGAGTAGAGAAGTTTTCAGATTGATGAGGAGTTGAGAATTTGATTGATTGAGTTTTGAGAAAAGTTCTGATTGTTATTCGTGCCTTGACGTCTACCTTTACTCATCATTCGAGGACGAATGATCCCAGAGGGGAGATAATGTAACACCTTAATGGTTTTTTAGCTAAGACCGAGTCATCCTTCATATGATATAGGATTTTAGTTGATGATTCCTAATTGAGTATAGGTGTTAAAGTCAATTTCTTAGTTAGGAATAAAATTTTAGATGATCTAAGGTCATACGAACCCTCGAGTACGAAGTTAAGCTAAACATTTTCTTAGCGTTTATGTTTCAAAGTAAGATTTTATATAAGTTAGGTGAACCAATGACTAGGACATTGTATATACATGCTAGGATCAATTCCTAAGTATCTAAAGTATATTAGATATGATTTAGAGTCAAGATGGGATCTTTTACATCAAAGCCAAGTCCAAAGAATTTCTAGCAACAAAGTTTTCGTATGAGTTGATAGAAGGGTCAACTTCAAACGACCATATCTCCTAAAGTATAATAAGTTAGATGACTCATAATATTTTTTGAATTATCTTTCCAACGCATTTGGTTTCGCCTTAATCAGAATTCAGAGTAGAAAGTTATGACCTTTTTAGTGAAGCAGTGCAGAGCTGTCTGAAGGTCCGTGCTCAGAGCTTGTTGCAGACTAAACGCGGACCCTTACTGTTTAAGCAATGACGTTTATTTTTCTTTTATTTTGAGGGTACTTTTATCCTAAAACCTTTGGGGGTCTACTTAAGTCCCCAAAACGTATAAAACGTCAGTTTTTATGATCAAAACTCTCTCCCTTCACTCCTAAATATAAACGCTCAAGAATCATCAAGAATGTCATCAAGTTAGGATTAGCTTTCAAGATTCCTTCTCAAGATAAGTTATTTTTCATAAATTTTAATCTACCCAACATGAATTTCTTCATCAATTCATGAATCTCTAATAGGGTTTTAAATCTAACCTAGGGTTTCAAGAAAACGAATTCAAGAATCTTAAGAAAGGATTTCTTGACTCTTCTTCTTCAAGAATTATGTTTTTTCATCAAGAACTCTAAAGAGTCTAAGTCAAGAATTCAAGAATCAAAGAGAATTCTTTCAACCAATGTCCGTACAAGTTCTTTCACCTTAAAAAAACTAGCAAGATTGAGGGTTTTCGCCAAGAAAGCGAGTATTCATCAACTTCGACGGTAATATCAACTTTTCATGTATGTAAAGGCTATCCAAAAGCATGAAATTATTCTTCCATGTGCCCTAATGTAAAGTTAGGATGCAATATTGATAATTAGAGTCTTGAATAGTGATTTCTTGAAAGTTTTCTTGAATATTGTCTTTAATTCCTGAATATTATCTTTATTTCTTGAATATACTCTTTAAATTATATTTTGTATCTTAAATTGATGAACATCATGCTTAAGGTTTACTGTCTACATGCATTAGTATGTGATTGTGATTTAAAACTTATAAATTCTCTCTGTAAAGACTTGAATAATGAACTTAGGAGGATGTCTAGAGCCTTGATTGTCTGAATGTGATATTTGACTGGGTCTGAGTCTTGAGGTGGGTGTATTGATGACTGTAATAGCTGAAAATAACATTGATAGAGTCGAGTGAATATTTATTCTTGACTTGAAAGGATAGTCTTGCCCTTTGAGTTGATAGATGATGAGATGAGGTGAGCGTTCTTGCCTGTAGGGGTTGAATGATGGAAGTTCTTGATGGATTGATAGACTTATAAGCATATTGAGTCTCTGGAGGAGTATTAGCACCAAAATGGGTAAGAACGACTCCCATTCTTACTCATTAACTACGTGACCATCGTAGGAGAGGATTGGACCATGAAAGTGGATGTTTTCTTTGTCCCAAAGAGGACTTGACAGAATTTTGGATCCACTGACATACTTGTCCTTTACCCCGGCAAGGTATTAGATGGATCTGATAATGACATCATTTCGTTTTATCATTACCAGATCATAGGTAGTGGTTATCGGTTGTAGAAACTTCTAAATAAGTTTCACGATGATAGAACTCTGATGTGATATGATGGTTTGATGTTTGATGGATAGTGAGGTGATAGAGTCCTGTCCTTTACTCTGAAATGAGGATAAGCAATTGATAAGTGATTGTTGAATTGTTCCATTTACTTTAGCCCATTTTACATATAGTACATTCCACGTACTAATGCTACTTTGGCGCTGCATCATTTTATGACGCAGAGTCTATAGATTGAGGACTTCAACAATCCAATTGTTGAGGTACAAAGCTTTTGGATTCCAGATAGTGGTGAGGCCTCTCCTGCATTCGAAGGATGTTTACTTTTTTTTGCTTGATAGTCTTTTACTTGATTTTTGGTAGCCATGGCCTCTCGTGGTACCATCTCAAATAGTAGTGTAGAGGCTTCATTGACATAGATAGTTGATTGTTGATGTTGGCATTGATTATTTCCCATTTCCTTTCTATTGAGATATTTCTTTCGTACTTTATATGATAGTGATTGTGATTGCTCGCTGATAGTCTATTATTCTTTTTATATCTTCTGCATATGAGTTGATTGAACAAATGCAATGAGGCTAGGTGGTATGCTTGAGGGCTAGCGATAGTCTCCGAGAGCCAGTTATGCCTAAGGTGACCTCCCGGGGCGTTATAAACTTGGTATCAAGAGTACAATTTCAGGTGTCCTAGGTAGTCTATGAAGCCGTGTCTAGTAGTCTTGTTTATGGGTATGTTGTCGACCACACTTTAGAAGAAGTAGGCTATAGGACATAAGAAATTGTCTCACTTCTTTCATATTCTAAATCGTGCGGTAGAGCTATTTTCTAAGAAAACTATGATGATTTATGCGATGCTCTAAACCTTTCAATTATGCCTTGTCTACAGGTGATAGAGATAGTAATGTTTAAACTCTTACAGATGGGATTCGATAAATGATCAGAATGGTAGAGAGACTGCACAAGGCTTGAGGGAAGCCGACTAGTATGTTAAGTTGATGGACTAGAAGGAGTGCACCATTTGTCATATGAACCGTGCACTTGAGTTAGCTCTAGATATACCCAGACCCGTGTTTTCAAAAACTATCTCTGGATGTTACCCATGAGAGAGAAACTTATGTCTCTAAAGAGATTAATGTTACCACCGAAGAGTGAGATGTGAGCTCTTATAAACCCTGAGTAGAATTGAATCATTTCAGAGTTAGAAGGATGATAATAGGAAAAAAGGGACGAGATAGCAAGAATGATAGTTTATTGAGGCTTGTAGTTAGAGGTATGTACCTATTAGGTAAGTAATAAGACGACGAGTTGATTGCCATATTATTGATGAAAAAGTGATGAGTACTCTATGATTGTTATGATGAGGTATATATATAGAGAGAAAGTGTCAGAATGTGTTAGAGCATACCGAAACTAGAAGGAAGTGTATGCTGATACATTGTAGTATTCATACTATGAGGGGGGGGAGTGTAGATCTTGAATAGAGGGAAAGAGTGCTTTTAATGTGATGGAATAGATCTAAGTTAGGCTTATGATTGTATGTGAGAGTTCATGAAATCCATAGAGCTATAAGTTTAGCTAGATGAGGAGGTATAATGGAGTGGGTGAGTAGTACTTGAGTGGTAAAGAGGGGATATGATGATTGACTACTCATTATGAGATTTTAGTAAGATTATGTTCCCTAAATATTTATCTTGAAGTTGTAAGTTGGCATTAAAGAGGTGTATGATAGATACATATGTTAGTACTAGACCCTAAACTTGAGTTTTGAGTAGTAGTATGAAAGAGGAGATAATATCATGAGAGTGATAGTCTTAGTTGGAGATTTTTTCTCTAAGAGACTTGTCATAGTGTATGAAGATGCTAAATTGTAAGAAACGTGATGCTAGGGGTAGGATACAAGTGCCCCTTAGATGAGACTAGTGAAACAAGGATAACTCAATAGATAAGCAGTGACTTGAGATGGGTATTTGTGATGATTTAAAGACGTGTGAAGTTTTAAATTACGGTTGCTATGAGAGGCTAGATAATATCCTTGGGTCCAATGGGAAGTGAGTTTAGGTAGGCGTTCTGTGTCATCCGGAGCAACTAAGTTGATTGGGGTCTATTGATAGATGATGATGAGTTTTCCATTCTAGTAAACATACAAATAAGTTTATAAGAGCACAGAAGTTGAGCATTAGTAGGCAAAAGAAGAGGCTAGATTGTAAGAGGTGCGGGCAATAGTTATGTGCGCCAATAAGGGTAGCAAGTATATAGAGAGATTTCCATAGAGACAAGAGGAAGCTATGAAAGGTATCTTTGAAAAGAGTCTTGCTGGTTAATTTATTTATGCGACTATAGTCTAATACACGAGTTTAAGACACCTATTCTTGTGAATAGTGATTTCTCGATCATGTGGAGGTATATGCTTACAGCCTAGCAGAGGGAATTAATTCCCAAATTTAGAGAGAGGACCTTGAGAAATAAAGGGGAGATGATAAAGTGGTAAACTAGAGTCGATCTTGAGTGTTTGATAGTGATGGATTGATTAAGATGAGATATCGACTCTTTTTTATCTCACACAATCTTTACCCTTCTGTTGAGGTGATACTCTATTCCCTTCTGGTGTATGATTGTCGTACTTGTGGCCTAATCCTATACACATCATATTGATTCCCATTCATGCTGAACTTTGAGGATGAGAAGCGATGAGTTCATTCATTAGTCTTGATCTTATCCCATGAATCGAAGAGTTTCCAGTCCTATGTTGAAGGAGATATGACCTGAGTTTTAAACTATGTATAGTTACGTGAACTCAGAATGCGTCTTGATAGATAAAAGAGATTGTAATCTATGAATGTTATCAGATAAGATTTTTCAATTGAATCATGCTAATGATCTTTCATTCCAAGCTCTTTGAGTAATCCAACTTTCCAGTCTTAATAGATCTATTGATGGTAGTAGACGGGTTATGGGTGATAGGAGAGAATGCATTCTCCTGAATTGTGATGATGGAGTTGAGTTCCTATCTTTCAGTTGATGTCCCTTTTGAGCCTCTGTATACTTGATTATGCAAATCCTTGATAGTATTCGTGCCTAATAATGATGTTGGAGATAAAATTTAAACTCTAGATATTATGTTCGAGGTCTATTCATTAGAATGGGTATTCGAGCAACTGAGTATTTGAGTTCATGATGATATTTGTGCTTATTTTGCATAGAGAGGTAGTAGTTTGAGGGTTCGCCAAAGGGGGAGATGATGAGTTCCTCCAGGTCCAAATGGTGATGCTGATAGTAGTAGACTGAGGATGAGTGTAGATGAGGAGTAGTGAGTGTATCCTTATTAAGATATTGGTGTTAAACTTGTGACATGTATGGATAAAGATAGGAAAGAGGGGAGAGGTAAAACCTTATGATGAGTAGTAAATAGGTAAGAGTATGTTGGTGTGACACTGAGTGAGAACTCATTGAATGGTGGAGATAGAAGTGCTAAGTAGGCTTGAAAATTCTAAGGTATAGTTGAAGTGGTTAGAGTGATAGAATTGAATTCTGGTTGTTGTTATACGAGTATCGATGATAGACTAGTGAAGACTTTGTAATAAGGGTTCGATAAAGAGTAGTAAAGTAATGAAGAGGACTAGTGATCTTTTAATGAAAGCCCTGTGGAAGTTTAGAGCTGAGTATTGAGGCTTAGCTTTGTAAGAATATGATCATCTTATGAATAACACTTTTTGGCTTAGAAGTAGGTTTGAATGGAAAAGGAGGAGGTGGTTAGATCAAAATTTGAGTGAGAGCTATAAACTTAAGTTGAGGGAGTAGAGTGCCATGAAAGGGAGTACAATTGAGATGAGGTGCTAAGCTTGAGCATTGTACATAGAGTATTATGTATCGATGGTCCCATTCTTGATTAGAATTAATGATTTCCTTATTGAGTTCGAACATCTGATTGATGAGGTGTTTAAATGATTCGAATTGATTGAGTTTCGACTTTCCATTCGTGCCTGATGGTGAAAATGTCTAAGATAATATCTATACTCTTGGTCTGAACTAATTTTTCTATTTGAGTTGATGTGTTAATCACTGAGTCTGAATAGAGATGGTTTAAGATTGATAAGGATTTGAGAGTTTGATTGATTGAGTTTTGAGAAAAGTTTTGATTGTTATTCATGCCTTGACGTCTACCTTTATTCATCATTCGAGGACGAATGATCCCAAGGGGGAGATAATGTAATACCCCAATTTTTTTTAGTTAAGACCGAGTCATCCTTCATATGATATAAAATTTTAATTAATGATTCCTGATTGATTATAGGTGTTAAAGTCAATTTCTTAGTTTGGAAATAAAATTGGAGATGATCTAAGGTCATACGAACCCTCTAGTACGAAGTTAAGCTAAAATCTTTCTTAGTGTTTAATTTTCAAAGTAAGATTTTATACAAGTTAGATGAACCAATCACTCGGAGGTTGTATATACATGCGGGGATCAATTCCTAAGTATTTAAAGTATATTAGATATGATTTAGAGTTATAAAAGATCTTTTATATCAAGTCAAGTCCAAAGAATTTCTAGCAACAAAGTTTTCGTATAAGTCAATAGAAGGGTCAATTTCAAACGACCATATCTCCTAAAGTATAATAAGTTAGATGACTCATAATATTTTTTGAATTATCTTTCCAACACATTTGGTTTCGCCTTAATCAGAATTCAGAGTAGAAAGTTATGACCTTTTTAGTGAAGCAGTGCAGAGCTGTCTAAAGGTCCGCGCCCGGAGCACGTCGCGGACCAAACGCGGACCCTTACTAGTTAAGGAATGATGTTTGTTTTCCTTTTATTTAAGGGTACTTTTATCTTAAAACCTTTGGAGGTCTATTTAAGGCCCCAAAATGCATAAAACGTCAGTTTTTATGGTCAAAACTCTCTCCCTTCACTTCTAAACATAAACCTCAAGAATCATCAAGAAAGTCATCAAGTTAGGATTAGCTTTTAAGATTCCTCCTCAAAGTAAGTTATTGTTCATAAATTTCAATCTACCAGACACAAATTTCTTTATCTATTCATGAATATCTAATAGGGTTTTAAATCATAACCTAAGGTTTCAAGAAAACGAAGTCAAGAATCCCAAGAAAAGATTTCTTGATATTTCTTCTTCAAGAATTAGGGTTCTTCATCAAAAACTCTAAAGAGTCTAAGTTAAGAATTAAAGAATCAAAGAGAATTCTTTCAACCCATGTCCTTATAAGTTCTTTCACCTTAAAAGAACTACCAAGATTGAGGATTTTCTCTAAGAAAACGAGTATTCATCAAACTTCGATGGTAATATCAACTTTTCAGGTATGTAAAGGTTACCCAAAAGCATAGAATTGTTCTTCTATGGGCCCTAATGTATTGTTTGGATGCAAGATTGACAATTAAAGTCTTGAATAGTGATTTCTTGAAAGTTTTCTTGAATATTGTCTCTAATTCTTGAATATTATCTTTATTTCTTGAATATACTCCTTAAATTATATTTTGTATTTTAAATTGATGAACATCATGCTTAAAGTTTACTGTATACAAGCATTATTATGTGATTTTGATTTAACCCTTATAAATTCTCTCTGAAAAGACTTGAATAATGAACTTAGGGGGATGTATAGAGCCTTGATTAGCTGAATGTGATATTTGATTGGGTCTGAATCCTGAGGTGAGTGTATTGATGACTGTAATAGCTAGAAATTGCATTGATAGAGTTGAGCGAATTTTTATTCTTAATTTGAAAGGATACTCTTGTCCTTTGAGTTGATAGATGATGAGATGAGGTGAGTGTTCTTTCCCGTAGGAATTGAGTGATGGAAGTTCTTGATGGATTGATAGACTTATGAGCATATTGAGTCCTAGGAGGAGTATTAGCATCGAAATAGGTAAGAGTAAGTCCCACTCGTACTCATTAAGTACGTGGCCAGTGTAGGAGACGATTGGACCGTGAAAGCGAATGTTTCCTATATTCCAAAAGAGGACTTGACAGAATTTCAGATCCATTGACAGACTCGTCCTTTACCCGGCAAGGTACTGGACGGATGTAGCAACGATATTTCTTTGTTGTATCATTACCGGCTCATAGATAAAGGTTATCGGTTATAGAAACTCCCAGATAGGTTTCATGATGATAGAACTCTGATTTGATGTGATTGCTTGATGTTTGATGGATAATGAGGTGATAGAGTCCTGTCCTATACTCTAAGGTGAGGATGAGCGATTAATAAGTGATTGTTGAATTTTTTTATTTACTTTAGCCCATTTTACATATAATATATTCCACGTACTAATGCCCCTTTGGTGCTACATCATTTTATGATGCAGATTCTATAGACCGAGGACTTCAACAGCCCAATCGTTGAGGTTCAGAGCTTTTCGGATTCTAGATAGTGGTGACTCCTCCCCTGCATTCGGAGGATGTTTACTTTCTTTTGCTTGATAGTCTTTTACTTAATTTTTGGTATCCATGGCCTATCATGGTACCATCTCAGACAGTAGTATAGAGGCTTTATAGACATAGATAGTTGATTGTTGATGTCGGGATTGATTATTTTTCATTTCCTATCTATTGAGATATTTCTTTCATACTTTATATGATAGTGATTGTAATAGCTCACTGATAGTCTATTATTCTCTTTATATCTTCCGCATATGAGTTGACTGAACGAATGCAGTGAGACTAGGTGTTTCGCTTGGGGGCTAACGATAGTCTTCGAATGTCAATTACGCCTAGGGTACCCTCCTAGGGCGTGAAAAAGGACCTTCACACTTTTAATATAGTATAGATTGTATATTATAATAATTATGATGGTTAAAAGTTTAAGTGAGAGATTGTTGGGATATATACTATTAACCATGAAATATATTATTAATCATGAGTTTAGATATGAAATTTGTTATAAAATAATTATTTATTAAATTAAAGTGAGTTTTAATAGATCATATATTCATTTACTAGATAAATTATGGCTCATAAATGGGCCCAATATGCCCCATTATTTTGTCTATTTAAATAAAACATTTATGAAATATGTTATATAGTAAGTTGATCTATCTTTTCGTTGACATTAATTATTGGAACAATCACTTTTATATTGTGAAACTTTTGTGATTTATCTTTTAATTTCTTTGTTACCATTACATAATGATATAAATTTATCAGGAATTGAAGTTTATTTATTTATTATATTGAATTGAATTATATAATAATAACAATTCATTGTGTTACTATTTCGAATATCAATATTTAAAATTTATTTCTCAAGTTGAAATTAGAACCAAGAAACACAAACATGAAGTTTGACATGTAATATACTCCATGTGTCCTAAATTAATTGAATTTTTGAGATTTTCTTCAATCTTCAAAATATTTGAATTATTCAAAGTTCACGGTGAATGTTTGAAATTTTTTCCATATTGGTCCTTTCATTTATTTTACTTTTATATTTTCAAGGAGATAAATTATACTATATATGTATGATTTTACAAAAGGCAATAATGGAAAGTCTGGTGTAAATTTTGTCTTTGAATGTTTTTTTTCATATGTATGTGTTACCTCACAAATTCAATTAAAATATGACATAGGGGCAATCTTAATTGGGGAAAAAAAATTATTCTCCATATATATAATATTTATTTATTCTTTTTTTAATATAAAATAATATCTACACTTCTAAAAAAAATTATGAAATTAGCTATTAACTTTATCACTACTCCATCGCTAATTGTTAGTAGCTAATATAAATTCGTCGTTGTATGAGTTTCGCGACAAATATTTTAATAATTAAGATATAAACTTTAGTAGTGGTTATATTATATAACTTAATATCAAAAATACGTTTACACAGTAATTCTTAAAAGAGTTTAGGAACAAAAAATAAAAATAAACTATTCAAACACATCTTATTTTAATTAGTTCGAAATTTTATTTTTAAAACATGTCCAAACATACTTAGCATTTGCTATTGTTTGTGAGAAATTAACCAATTAGAAACTCTTTACTTTAGCATAATTATAAAAATAACCTTATGGGTCCATAATAAAAATAAGAACATGTATAGATTCTTCTAGAGTATTATTTTAGTCATTAATTATTCAATTATTATTTTATCCTTAAATAAAGTTAAATTTACCAAAATGTCATTGGTCATCCTTTTTCTATTTTGAAGAAGAAGAAAGATGTTTCTAAATAGTTTTGAAATGACCAAACTACCCTTGGTTGTCCTCCTCTTCACATTTCTATATAATAAAAATATGATTGTTTACTTATATAATAGATGATTTGGTGCATAGAGTTTTAACTTATATACATATGATTAAATAATTGGTTCTTATAAGTTTAAAATTTTTTGTTCACAATCTAAGATGAAAATTGGACAAGCCATCAATATAATTACAACACAAGATTATATATAATTTATCTTCATTATGAGAATAGTGTAGTTTCAACTTTTTGTGCTAGTATATTTTGTATATATTTCGTCCGTTCCATTTTAATTGAATTTGTGAATCAATGCACACATATTAAGAAAAACATTAAAAACAAAATTTCAACTATACTTTTCACTATTACCTTTGCGGAGTCATAAATATGTAGTGTAATTTGTCTCCTAGAAAATATAGAACTTCAATAAATAAAAGGACAAATATGGAAAAAGTTTCAAACATTCATCTTGAAATTTGAACAATTCACTATTTTGAACCTTGAAAAAAGCCTAAAAAATTCAATTGATTTGAGACAGGAGGAGTATTGAATATGACCAAATACAAATAGTTGTTTTAGATTGACTGATAAAAATGTATTCTCTAACTGTTAAATGTATTTATATTCTCAATTTTGATATAACTATTATATATGATATGTATATATCAATTGTTGTTTTGATTTATTAAAAGATGGAACTTTGAAATGAGTCAATATGCCTGATAGATTGAATGATAATAATATTTTTTGGTGAAATAATAAGTTAGTTATAGAGATTGATGATATGCCTTTTAGAGAAGCTTATAAGTATTCATTGTGACAAAGCTTGCAAATAGATTTATGAATTCAACACATGAAATAAATTAAGCAGGCTCTAAAGAAAATTAATATTAGAATTAAATTCGTTAATAATTTAATTTATTGATTAACATATGTAATCTTAATATGGAGAATTACACACAAGTTTAATAAAAGATTCAAAATATAAATGGAGGAGTGCAATTATAAATTTTTTGGGATGATTTCTAGTTTATTATGGAAAGAATAATTTAAATTTATTATTTAAATTATTTCCACAATAGTGACCCTTAGTAATTAACTTTGTGTTCTTACAATGCTCATGTTTAACTAAACTCAAAATCCCAAAGAGAATACATTATTTTTAGTTCCAGATTTGGATTGGAAAATAGGGGTTTTCCTCAGGGGTGTCAAAGGGACAGTTCGGTCGGTTATTTTTTTTTTAAAACTTATACCATCCAAACTTTTTGAAACCATCTCAATCATATCGGTTTCTCTTTGATATTGGTATGGTTTGGTTAATTTTCAGTTTTTTTTTTATTTTTAAAGTTTCACTTCAAAATACATTATTACTAAAATATCTTTTCGCACATATATTTTTGAAGAAATACTTTAGTGCACCAGAAAAATCAAGAATGTAAATATCTTCTTGCCATACTATTTTATCTAAAACTTTATATAGGACTATTTGCATAGACTGTGTTAGATTGTTTGATGGAGTTTCTATTATAGTATCTTTTAATTTGAAGCATACTTAATTAAAGGTTAATTAAAGGGCAAATACCTAAAATCGTTCAATACTAGCTAGAGGCCTAGGACCTAGGTTATATCTATATTTGAAAATTTTTATAAAATATATTTATATATTAAATTTCATATGTTAATATAAAAAAATATATTTACATACATGTAAGGTTATTCGGTTCGGTTCATGATTTTTTTGGATTTTTTATAAACTAAAAAGACCATCCCAATTATTCAGGATGGTTATAAACTTAAATAAAAATTCACGTTTTTATTGAAAAAATAATAGAAATTGATTCGGTATGGTTAGGTTCAGTCGATTTTTCATATTCGTTTGACATCCCTAGTTCTCCTAACCTTGAAAAAAAGAGAAGAGAATAGGTTTTCTAGATAATGCTTACCCACAGTGCACTTGGAAATACTACAGAAGATTGCAGACTGAAGTATGAGAACACTACATCAGACTGCAGAACTGACTCATACTTCAAGAGTTTTTTTTTGAATTAAATTTCAGAAAGTTTATATGTTCTAGCATAATTATATGTATTATCTATTATTCATGTAAGCAGTACAATTTTGATATGTTTTCATTGTGCATATAGTTTTCCAAAAAAATAATTCATTCCTTGACATCAATACGCGTAACGGTGTGATAGTGAGACATTTCCACCTTCAATCAGGTGTTTTTAGTGAATTTTGTTGGGAGTGTAGTTTTTAAAATATATGTTACAGTGCGTAGTCCAAATTCAATTAAAATTTTCGTCGTAGATACCAAATATTTAATCAGAAACCCAGAAAAAAAATCATCCCTTGACCGAGCTAAAAAGTTTTCCACAAATACAAGTTGGTAAATAATATTTGGAAATGAATTTAAGAGGCAAAATCTGTAGAGATTAACCCATACATAAAACCAAAATCGACTAAAATTTTAAGGTGATGTCACGCTCTAAGTCTACACCCTAGACATGGCCGACACTTAGAAACTATTTCTTGTCCCAAACCGAATCATTTGGGCTGGCTACTTTACTCAACAGAAGACTTAAGCAATAAAAATGTGCAAGATTTAGTACAACTACTAAATCAATGCCTGAAATCATAATAAACCATACCAACTGAGAAGTCAATAATCTGAAAGAGATACTAAAATATTGTCTATCGGTCTATGAAGCCTCTACAAGTCATGACTAGAGAATGGTGTCGCGACAGGCCACGACTACTCCAAACTAAAAGAAATAACTGAAGTTGAAAAGAATAACAATAACGAGCCTCTAATTGCAAAAAGGTCTCCCAATGGCTTGTAGGAATGTTGGATAGTCTGATGATATGCCTATTGAGTGGCTCTGTCACCTGTGTTTGCATTGTAAAACTATGTAGGTTCAAAGAACGTCAGTACGTGGAATGTACAAATATGTAAAATAGCCAAATCAAGAAAACACGGAATACAATGCTCAAATCATAGGCTTAATATAGAAAATAACTCAATAACAAAGGCAATACAAATTATAAAATATCTAATTTAATGCATAAGTAAGTGTAACTCAATCTGTACCTAAAAATAATATATACTTTAACTTGGGAGAGTTTCTCTAACCGGCAATCATCATTATGAGCCCCGTGATAGTACAACGTCTTGCCCACATTGCTAGAGTCATCCCACACCTTGCTAGGGTAAGGGAAGAAGTGTTGGGGATCCATATAAACTGCATGTCAGTGGCATATGAGGAGTTATACATTTAGTACACTCCTATCCTATGTTGATTACATAGTTTATGGGGTTTGATTTATCTGAACTCGTACCCATATCGGTGCTAAATACTACTCCAAAACATGTAGAGTGCTCAATAACTATAAAAATAAAACAAATATCCCACTTCAGGAAAAAATTAAAAATCTGCTTGTTGGAGCCTTGGCTCAACATATTTTCTTTAGACTAGCTTTTCTCAAACTTATCTCTTAACTCAATCTCAAAATAATCTTTTAACTCATATTGTACATAAATCTTGGTAAATACTTGTAATAAGCTAATCATTCCTCAATGCAAGTAAGACATGCTAAAGAAATAGTTCTCAACTCAACTAGGATGCTTGTAATTGTAATAATACTTCATGATTTAAAGAAACATGGTCAACAATGAAATTCTTATAATAAAATATATAATTGTGATAAATTGCATGGTAAAACTTTACTATTTCTCAACAACTTCACTGGAATGAAACTGACTTAGCTCTTGGCTAAATTTCTTGCTAAGAAACATAAAATAAGCAAGAAAAATATAATTTTAGGTGGCCTTACATACCTGGACATAAGTTTTCTTGAAAAATTGGAGAGAACTTGGTCAAGCCCTAGCCCTTCTCCCTTTTTTCCTAATCGCTATTCTTTGAATGATGTTTGTGAAAGTGAAAAGAATGGCGTAGGTTATTGATTTTCAGGGCGAAAACGACCTCAAGAATACCTTTACTTTTTAAAACTAAATGTTAAGTACCGTGATGGATCAAGTCCACGACGCGGATTTTTCGCACTTTTGTTTATTTTTTGACGGAATGTAATACTCGATAAAATTATCAAAATACCCCTAGAACGGATACATATGTGTAATGCGTCTTTCCATGTTCTATTTGTGAATTCGAGACCAAATATGCAATCAACATGAGAAATTGAGTGAGAAAATGGCCTCGACCCGATTTTAGAGCAACCGGGTCAAAAAATAATTTTTCATAATAAATTACAAACTAGTGAGGGTGCGTGATAGGTCTGCGATGTGGATCCATCGCGGATCAACACTTAGTTTTTGTTCCAAATATTTTCTATGAGATTTCAGAGAATTTTTGACAAAAAATACCGAAAAAATACATGGTTCGCGTCCCCAAAACTGACCTTTTATTTGAATTTCGTGAGGGGCATCTTAGACCTTTCTAAACCCCTCCTAGACTTAATATATGACCAAAATAGGTCGTTATAAGCATAAAAAGAGTATATAACTCATTCTTAAGCTATTCTAAGTCTCTGAAAAAGACCTCGGGCTAAAAGAGAAGAAATAAGAGCGAGGAGTTAATATTTCATGACAGATTTATGCCAAATTGATCGTCTACCTTCATTCTAGGTATGTAAAGCTAAACTAAAAGCATAGCTAAACTAAAAGCATGAGATTGTTCTCCCATGTGTCCATAAATGGTCTTAGATGGGAGTTGAAGGTTCTTAAGTCTACATGCATGAACTTTGATTATTTTCTTGAAAAATTATATTTCTTATATGTATTTTCATATGTTGATGATCATCATGTACTTATTTTCTTGAATTGAATATTTTTACCCCCCTCACCCCACAATGAGCGGGAGCCTTTTGAGGCACTGGGGTATGTTGATATTGATGAATCGCATAAAACCCTATATGTTAACTTTTAAAACCATGCATGAAAGAAGATAAAGATTGAGTCTAGAGCCTCGATAGAGAATATTGATTGTGATTGTTATTATGATGTGAGAATGATGATTGAGTTGATAGAAGTTGATATCCCCTTGATTTTCCATAAATGAACTCTAAAGATTTGTCTATTTGATTGTGCTCTAATGACTGCTTTAAGTCTTGAGCTATTGATGACATGTTGATTGATGAGATGATTAGAGTTTCTATGAGACTGATTGAAAGGTTGTGCCTCTATAAGGCTGATTGAGATGATTGGATTGAGATAGTTTAATTGGATGGATTGTTTTATGAGCATTGAGTCATAGGAGGAGTATCGAGCACCAAAAGAGTAAGAGTTAGTCCAACTTGTAATCGTCAAACTACGTAGATAAACATAGGTGGGGATTAGAACTATTACATCTAATTATGGTCCCCTCTGGATAGAGTCTCTGAAATAATAGAGGATTTAACGAATTGCTGGGGTCCCTAGTGGATTTGATTCGTCCCCTACCTGGCAAGTATGAGACATCTGTGGCAATAATGGCAGCTTGTTGAACAATAATTGGCTGATAAGTGATTGTTGTCAGATAAGAAAATGTTACAGCCTAGCCCCGGGGCCATGACTCGTGCCGATTAGGCACTTAAACCAATATTAGAGCGTAAAAACCACAACTTAAAGTCTAGGAATTCTACCAAAATTTTGGAAGAGTTTTCTCTGCTTATATGACCTATCCTCACCCGCAGCAACTCCCAAAAAGTATATACAGCACAAATACACATGTACAACCAACTAATGTGGGCCGACAAGGTCTCCGCTGTGATCCTGCCGCCTAATAATCATGACGTAAAAAGAGTAATGCGGTCTCGCCGCCTGATCAAGTATCGAAAGCAAGAATTAGACCGCAAGTATATCACACATACCCACTA
>JAOTQJ010167503.1:0-26123 GCA_025642045.1 Solanum sejunctum | reverse complement strand
AATATTAGTAAAAAGGAGGCTTAGGCACCATGGGTGAAAGGACAGGATCGTTCAACACCACATACCTTAGCTTTGGGGAAGTTCTTCATAAAGTTTGAAAATGGACGCTTGAAGCTTGAAGAGACTCCTTAATTCCGGATGAGGGTTTTGAGTCTTGAATTTTGAAATAAAAATATGGCTAAGTGTTTTGGGGAGTATTGAAAAATGTTTAGGATGATATAAAGGAGAAATAAGCCTAAGTATATGTAAAAATACATTAGGGAACACTAAGTCCCAAGACCCCAAAGCCTTGAACCGTGATAGAAATCACTGGCAGCGAAATACACAGGTTTGGGATGTGGACCTATCGCAAAGGCCAAATTAACACATGTCCGCGATAGCTACAACTCACTGTGCTATGGTGGATCATCACTAGAAATTGAAAATTATGAAAATTGGAATTGCTAATCGTTTGCTCTAAAATTGGGTTAGACCCTTCTCCTCCTAATTTTGACCCCCTGAACAAAAATATGAAGTTGAATTTTTGAAATAACAGATAGATTTTGAGATGTATGAAATTTAAAATTTTGGGCATTCCGAGGAACACTTTTGGGCACTTTTTGGGTCGTTTCATATTAGCAATCCACAATCACTGAGTTAGTCATATGCCAATCATGCAATTTAAATGCCCTCATAGAAAAGAACATATACACAATCAAGTATAGAGTCACCGATCATGCTTCAAGCATCAACTTGCCTTCTCCTTATCAGGATAAATGTTTCCAGATAATCACATGCGTGATTGCAAAAATAACCAACAATCTCAAAAAACTTTAAGGTGCCAAATTTTCAAAACCTTCAAAAAGCAATTTAAGATTGTATATATGCCCAAAAGATAGTAACTACTCTATATGTACAAATTATCTACACTACCTAAATATGTCAGTTCAACAAAAATTAAAAACATCCACAAGGAAAAAGAAACATGGCAAGAAAACCTCGGGATGAAAATACGGGAAAGTTATGGACTTGAGGCTACTTAGACTTCACCCTAATGCATAACTTCTCACACCCCACCAAAATAAGATACTTTGTCCTCAAAGTAAACACACACACACATATATACATACATATAGATATACATATATATACTAGATTTATCGCACGTGTTGCACGTGGATGTGCAGTCTCAAAATTTATGTTATCAAAAATTAGTATCCATAAAGTCTGAATGAATAGTTGTAAGGGAACTGAATAATAATGTTGTGTTATGTGCAATTTTCTTGATGTTTGGACTTTCTCCTATTATTCAACCTTAAGTGGTATTGCCTCGTGACTGTTAATTATACTCCATCTGTCCAACTTTACTTGACCTCCATACTATTTTGGGATGTCCAACAATATTTGCCCACTTTATGAAATCAAGAGATAATTTTATACTTAGTTCCTAATTTACCCTTATCATTAATTATAGTCATTTTCCTATCACATTTTTCAAGATATCATATTTATTATATTCAAAGGGTAATTTGGTAAAATCACTCCATCATTCACTACTTCTTAATCCTTGTGCCAAATCAAATGGGGCCAACTAAAGTTGGACGGAGGGAGTATCATTTGCATCCTGAATGTGGAGGGTCTCAAAGCTCCGCTTACGTTCCTCCCTATTCTTAATAATACCGGCACATCGCCTGTTTCACCTCCAATCACCATCATAACATTCCCAATGGCAAACTTGATGAAATCAATAATCTTATTAGATTCCAAGTCTAGCTTTATGGATTAGGATAACAGATTGTTCTTCCGTCGTAACTGTTCAGGTATGGGATCCCCTTATGACCAAACTGCACAGAGCGGACCTTGTAAAGCTTAAATTTGTATTCCTCATCCCCGAGTGAGTGAAGATGAAAGCATCTTTTGGTGTCCTAAAGGAGGTCAAAGTATTCATTAGTCTTCGGAATTGAAATGATATCCATGAAAACAACAAGTTATGTCTTGTCTGTCCTTACTTTCCCATCAGCCAATAGTTGTCCCTACTACAAAATTGAAATCACTTCTCGGTATATGAGAGCATACTTTAACCTATACCTACACCTAGGTATTGCAACTTTCCACAGTCTGCCAAAGATTGGAAGAATGACAATTCATATTCACTGGTAAGCTGATTATCATATAGGAGAAGAAGTTGTAGATCACGAAGCTTTCCCCAATTAGTTGGAATTCTGCCACTGAAAAAGTTGCTTGATAGCCCCAAAATTTCAAGCTTGGAAGCATTTATGATATATGGGGGAACTTTCCCTTTGAGCTCATTGCCAATCAAGTGAAGTTCTAAGAGGTTCCGAAGATGAAGACTAGTAGAGTTTGGAATTCTCCCCGAGAGTTTGTTCAAAGTTAACGCAATGTATTTCAAAGAAGATATATTAGAAAGTTTGAAATTCTCCCCAAGAGTTTGTTCAAAGTCAATGCAGTGTATTTCAAAGAAGATATATTAGAAACTAATACGGATGCCAAAAGTTTCGACAAGTCACCATCTACTGCATAAAATGATCAGGTATTCCATATTAAATTGCTTTAAAATGTTTTGAAATATCTAAATTAAATAGTAATTCAAGTATAATATACGATAAAGTTTATTATTGTTTCTATCACAATTGTACCTAATGATGTTGTACAGTAATAAAGAATTTACATGTCCACCTCGATTAACATGGCGAAAGATAAAGTTTGAATGAAAAAAAGTGGAGTAATACATAACGTAAACACGGAGAAAGAGGATGAAGGATTGCCTTGAACTCTCTAGCAATCTGTTCTAATCCATAAAACACACATAAACAGCTTGAAACTTCAAGAAGTTCCTAACATTTTCATTCGCAAATAAGAACTCTCACAAAATTAAAACTTGAACCCCAGATCCCATCACACCAGAATAAACAAGTAAACAACATACAAATTTCATCATGCGGTCTGCAGTTGATATGCATGGAAAAGGAAGTGCGATTGTATTAGATGTTTGGCGGAAGTGGGCAGCGACTGTGAATACCTATTTTACAGAGTGAAGGCGGTAGAAGGTCACATTTCAGATGAAATTTATTTAAAGAAGTTCACTGATTGCTGGAAAGGTTTTGTTTTTCTAAAAAAGAAGTGAATGAAAGATGTTTAGATACTAATGAGAGAAGACATGAGTTGGAATGAAATTATCTAATATAGGAACGACAAACTAGAAAACAGAGAAAATAAGAGAAGTAAAGAAGTTTGATAAATTGCACCATGAAATATTTCGACAAACAATTATACTCTATACGTAAACATGTGTGTAAAACAAATATGTTGGAACTTACGAATTGTGAATAGTGTCAAGCAATTCTGCTTTGCAGATTGCGTAATATGGTGGCCTAAAAAGTTCATGAATAAATGGAAGTCGAATAAGAAAATATTGATGAAGGTTTGAGAATCTAAGACAGAAGATAAATATAAGGTAATGCACCTATTGGAGATCAGATGAAGTATTGTGATTGTACAGAAAATAAGAAGTGGCAATACTTCACGCAACAATTTGAAGCACTATAGTTTATAGTGTGAGGATGTTTTCGGTAGGGTCTTCTAATCATTTAGTTATAATTGTAACTATATCTAACAGAAGGAAGATGCAAATTAGAAAAGTTCTAATTGTATATATCGATCAACACTATACGCTCTCATAAGAACGCAATGAAGATTTTAACAGTACTTAGTGAAGCCAAATTATCCTTCGGCATTTTAGTAATTTAACTTTAGGTTTTTAATGTTGGTGCATTTAATGTAGAATACATATATATATCAAAAACCAAAAGTTAAAACCAAACATACAAAACATAGTTAGAAACAACATTCAAAACACAATATTTAAAAATATTCAAAAACCAACATAAAGAAAATGTTGTCTAACACAAAGAACAAAGTATGCATAAGTAGCATATAAGGATGGGGGTCAAAAATATCAAACACATGGTGCTCAAGCACCGGCATCCATCTGATCCTGCGGGTCCTGGGCCTCCTATTGTCAAATCTCCTCCTCGGTGGTCCCAACTACAACTGCTTGCGAGCTACTCTCTCCTTGTGCTATCCGCTGCTCTCGGTCCCTACTTAATGTTGCCAGAGTTAGGGATTCCTGCACCACCTCCTCTGGGATTGGCTCCTCCAGTGCTACTACCTCATCATCAGTCTTGGGCGTCTTGTGGCTCATCGCTGGGTCATCACTCTCGCGGGGCCTCTTCTCATGGACATGTAAGCGGTCTGTGAACCAATCAAATATATCATAACCCGCTAGTGCCACCTTTGAGACTACTATTGGGGCTGCTAACATCCTCAACAAGTTAGCCTTGAACTTGGACAACTCCTCTATCACTGCAATCCTATCAATAGGCTAGGCATTCTTGAGCCTCTTCTGGACCCTCTCCTTAAAGGCATCGACTTGGTCATCCACTGCTCGAATGTCTTGACCCTCTCCTCTAGGTCTTGGACTATTTGACAAATTCATGGTCTAATCTGGTCAGCCAATCTCTGCAACTAGAACTCCGTCGTCTCTACCCTACACACCAATGCCTGAAAAGAAGAGTAGACATAAAAGACAAGACTGGAGAATCAACCTGCGTAGTAGAAGGTGTTGGTGCTGGTGTGCTAGAGGATGGCATCACCTCGATCTCAACATCTGGAGATAGCCCTAAAGTAGATGGAGTAGCACTAGTGGGGCTGGGGTCTGCTCCTGACTCTGCGGTTCAACAAAGAATGGATCTTGTACTAGAGGAGAAACTGCTCTCTGCAGGGCCATCGAGTTCTCATCTGCATTGATTAGGCTGGGATCGATAGTTTGCATGGCCTCCATATATGGGTCACAGTGGGGGTCTACACAAACACCTACTTCACTGCAGAAATGGTGAACCAAAATAGGGAACGATAGTAAGGTATTTGCCCTGACAATAGAATCGTGTATCTTCTCAGCCATGACTCAGGCCCATTCAATCTCATACCTAGCTAATATGTTAGTTAATAATGTGTCTCACTCTAAGGTGATCACATTATCTATAAAAGTCGGCCTAATATGCCAACGGATAACAAACCACTAAAACTTAGCCCGGAAGGAGAGGTGGGCTTTCACAATCTGATCAACATGGTTTGTAACCCACATAGGCTCAAAACACTCCTCGTATATCTGGCCAGATATCCTCCAAAGTAGTTCAGTTTTGACCCCAACATCCTTCTTATTCACTGCTTTCCTCATCTTTGAAATTCTAGTATCATACTCTGCGATGGAGCGATGGAGCGAGGCACTCTATAGTTGGGCCCGAACTGAACCTGTCGAATAGTATCCTAAAAAATGTCAACTTGCTGACCCTTGACCAAAACCTCTCGTAATCTAGGATAATTAATACCTTTCTTGTTCTTGGGCAGACCTCAGAGAAGAGTGGCATAATAAGATGCATAGAAATCCTGGAGCAAATAAAGGGCATACTTGCCCAATCGCTTTGAAGTCCACCGCAGTACGAGTCTATCAATCTCTACATTTAAACTTGGCACCCTATCCAACCAGAAGTCATTTAACCTTGATGCCTCGTGGAATTTTCGAATAGGTTTTCCCTGCCCTTTTAGCTCTAACCCTATAAAATAGATCGATTTTATTCCTAGAATTCTCCATTGTGGATCGGTTGGAGGCTGGGACTCTGCTTTTTCCTACTTTACCTGTGATGCCTCCTCTGAATTTGTCTCGGTGTGAGTAGGAGTCATCTATGGGGCGCTACTATAGGACCCAACACTATTTCCCTTCTCCTCAGACTAGGAGGGACTATTAACATCTATTGGGATTTGTTCAGTGCGGGCTCGAGTTTGAGGCACATTTGCCTTAGGCTCTATCCTGACTTTGTGGACTTTCACAGATCCCTCAGATTGTTGTATTTTTGAGGATTTGTCCACTAACTTCCTCCCAAAAGGCTTGTATTGCTTGTTTGTATTTTGGAGGCATTTATACCTGAAAATTGACAATCCAAACGACAAAGTGAGCACCATAGTACTTATTAAGGAAGGAATCAACTAGGCAAATAACAAGGAACACAGAAGAAGCATAGGTACGACTTGTAGGGTGACCTATGAGTCGTAGTCTGGGCTCACACTAATTTCTAGAAACATTTTAGAGACACAAGCTAGGTCCATGAGACCCCCAGTACGACTCATAGTGGAAACTGTGACTTGTAGGTGGGTCACGTATGGTCAGTGTCAAGGTACCATAAGTGTTTGCTATTTCCTATGAGGCACCACTACAACTCGTAGGGCATCCTACGAGTCATAGGAAGGCCACATAGTAGCAAATAACATGCACCTGTAGTGCCTATACCTTTACCACACAACCCATTACTAATCAAAACAACATTCAAGCATGATTTAAAGCAATTATCGATCAATTAAACAAGCATGACAAGTATAACCCTAATCATGAACATTCAAACCATAATTTCCCAACAAATTGTATCAGTAATTGATAATTAAACGACTTCCCAACAAATTTGAGAATTGCCCAAAAGTATTTGATCCTTGAACTCACAACAATTAACATCAGCGCAAAATCAGGGGAGTCCAAAAACCCATTTTCAATCCTGAGGGTGTCTCGAAAACCCATTTGCAATTCTATGAACACATACCACAATAAAACTTCACTCCAACATGAATTTATAAGTTGATCAACCAATATTCATGTACTAAACACATATGATCAACATGGTAACATCATAGTCAACCAACAAAGGCAACATCACTATTCAAAACAAAGAAACGGCAATTTAATCGATCAAACCCCATTTCTCATGTCCACATAAGCATATTCTCAAGGATTTTCCCAAATTTCTCACTAAACACACAATAATCCAATAATATTTGAAAATCATAACGTGAGTGTGAAAAATTTAACCAAGGAAGCATACCAATTGAGAGAATGACAAGTGAGTCGAAGTACTGCTAGAGAAATAGAGATGCCAAAACCCTAGAGAAATGGACCCGCCAGAAAATCTTGCTGAAGAATGACGTGGGTTGACGGAAAATGTGATAGGAACAATATAGAAGGGTTTTGGGAAAGCTTTGGGGGGAAGAAACCATTTAAATGGGGAAATTAGGCATGAAATTAATTTTGACCCTTTGTATACTCAACCAGGTCAGCTTTTTAAAATTCTGCAGATCGGGTCTGTGAAACCCCACATACGAGTTGTAGAGCCTCCTATGGCTCGTAGGCTGTAGTCTCGTATCAGACCCCAACACTTATGAAAAAGTGAAATTAATACTTGGGCACTACAAACCCCACTTAAGACTCATGGGGGACCCTACGAATTGTAAGGTTGGCTCATAGTGTGAGTGCCAACTTTAGATCCTTACTGTTTCTCTCTATGAGGAATGACTGCGAGTCATAGTATTCACTACAACTCATAAGCCTCCTTGTAGAGGCTGCTCCACATGCAATTTTCTTCAACTCTTCAGCTTTTGGTCTGTTCCAAAAAATCACACTTCGAAATACACTAATGTCTACAATAATACAACTGATCCACTAACTTAACACATCAAAACAAGTATCAAACTACTACCTAACAATTCAAATTTCTGAATTAAACTTAAAACAAGCTAAAAACATAAACTATACTTAGGTTGCCTCCCAAGAAGCGCCTTGTTTAACGTCCTAGATCAACTTTGTCATCATTCATCATCAAAAGTCTTCAAGGACCCAAACTTCACCCTTAAACTCATTCGACTATTTCATTGATTGGCAGATGTCAAATGCGACCTCTGCATCATTGATCCTGAACCAAAGTTAACGCAAATCCATATCCACCAAGGCTCTTTTAGTGGCTAGAATTGGTGTTCCCAATATAATAGGTACCTCAAAATCAACCTTATAGTGAAGGATTATGAAGTCCGCGAGAAAGATGAATTTATCAACCTTTACAAGAAATCGACAAGTATCCCTTCCAGCTTCTTTATTGTTCTATCTGTCATGAGGAAGCACATTCTTGTTGGAGTAGGAGTGCTTAGGATAAGCTTTTTGAACACAAAAAGAGGCATTGGATTAATACTTGCTGCTAAGTCGCACAATTCTCTTGTGAATTCAACATTACCAATGGTGCAAGGAATGGTGAAAGCACCGGGGTCCTCTTGCTTTTGAACAAGGCATTTTGTCAGAATCGAACTACATGGTTGGAGCTCTTGCGAAAGCTCTTGGCTCAATATGCACTTCTTTGTCACCAAATCCTTCATATAATTTGCATACCCAGGCATCTTCTCCAAGGCTTCTAAGAGGGGAATGTTGATGGATAGTTGCTTTAACATTGAGAAAAAGTGTTTAAATTTGCCATAATCTTCCTTTTTCTTAATCCTTTGAGGGAAAGGAGGAGGAGGTTTTGGAATCATCTTAACCTTTTCCTGCTTTTTCACTCCTTCTCTTTGCATCCCAACACTCTCCGAACCTTGTCCCTCAACCACAACTTCACCGCCAATACCCTTTTCACAAGCTTTATCCTCAATCACCAGCAAAGGGGGATCTATGGTGGTTTTACCACTCCTAGTCATGATGGCCATGCAATGCCTATCATTCTTTGGATTTTGAACTGTATTGCTTAGTAAGGTACCCTTTTGGCGTTGGTTCAATTGCGAAGAAACCTGCCTAAATGATTGTTCTAATTATTTGATTGCGATAGAGTGAGACTCTATTTTTTGGTTGATGCTTGAAATGTTTGATTTTATTCCTTTCAAGGTCTCACCTTGGTGGTCAGCTTTTTTCAACAACTTGTCAAACATCTCTTCAATCCTCAAAGTATTCGACATGATATCATGGTTATGGGGTGGCATATAAGGACCATTCCTATAGCCATCTCTTCTACCCTATTTGGCATCTGACACTCTCTCTCTTTTATAGTAACTACCACGGTTGTCTCTATAAGCTCCATCAAAGTTGTAGTTCCGACCTTGATTCTCAGAACCTTTTCTCCAATAATTTGAATTTGACCCTTGGTTTGGAAACCCACCGCTTGGTTACTCATGAAGCGAACATCTTAATCAAAGAATTGATATTCATACATAGGAGCCTTAGGATTTTGGTGAGCTACTGCTTGAACACTTGCTTGGGTTTGCTTTAAGACCAAGTCCATACTAGTGCGAAGTTGAGCAAATTGTTCCATGATCTCTTCATTGACCTTTTCTTGCTTATTGTTCATGTTGACTGCATAAGAAGTCTTCATTGCACCTCTCTCTCTGACCCTATCCTCTGTTTGTTTTAAGCACTTGCTCCATCCTCGCGGCTATCAATGCAAATGGTTGGTTAAGAAATATTCCTCCCATGATCGTTTTGGCACAAGCTTGATTATTCTCATCAAGCGCCCGATAGAAAATTTCAACCAAGGCATCATCAAAAATCTTATGATCAGGAACCATCCTCAGTAATTTGGTAAATCTCTCCCATATGGTACTAATAGAGTCATCAGGCAATTGCTCAAAATTGTTTATTTGGTCTTTGAGCTTAAGCTTCTTTGATCTTGGAAAATATCTCTCTAGGTATACTCTTTGAAGCTCTGCCCAGCTTGTTATTGTACCCAGAGAAAGCTCACACAACTGTATTACTAGTTAGTGATAATGGGAACACCCACAAACAAACTACAACAAAAGAAAGATTTTATGTCCCCATGACACTCTTATAGACGAAGATGATATTATGGAGATGACAACGAGGATCCTTTGAAGGTAACCCTATGAAAAACCACAATTTTGGAACATATGAAGTTATCCACTTGACACCGAGAACATAACATCTATAGGTAATGGAGGCAATACTATAGCGCCGGGCATGTCCATGGCTATAGGGTTCAAATGATATTGATTCCATCCATAAGCTTTTTCATTGAAGTCCCGAAGTTGTGGCCTATTGTCCCTTGATGGTGGATTCTCCTCTCTTATCACATCCTTATTATTCATATTTATTCCTTCCTCAATCGCAATATCCTCTTTCACTTGAGCCATTCTCCTAAAGAGATGATAGATCTCCAAATTGATCGGAGCTAAGGGATTGCCTTGGCTTCTTATGTTGGGCATACAACCTAGTACACCCTGTAAATAAAAACCAAACAACAAAGACAAAAATAAAAATAAAATACAAGAGAGTCTAGAAATTACTACTTGAACTAACTAATAGTGATATCAAGTCAAGAACCTAGCCGTGTTCCTCGGCAATGGAACCATACATCTTTGATGATGTTCACACTCCAATAACAAAATGGTCGTAGTCAGCAATAAACCTAACCATAGGTTAAGGTCAAAGCCACAGGAATACGGGGCTTGACTATATAAATTCACTATTAATCATTTCAAGCAGCTATTACTAAAATCTCTAAACGGGGGAGGGAGTTGTGGTATAAGAACAAAAATAAAAATAAAAATAAATACTGTGCTAATTATGTGAGAAGATACTCAAATTTTAGGGATAACTTAGAAATTGTGTTCCCCATGATTCGTTAACTCAATTACCCTAGAAAATATAACTATAACTGGGAATTCACATATAGGATGGTAACTTAGGTTCTTCCATCCCTTTTGTGAAGGTGAAGGTCAAATTTCACCATGGCTCTTGGTTAGCAACCATAGTGTGCCGAATAACCATTACCCATTGTCCCAGTCAACCTGCCCTTGGTCAGGTTTGGTAGATTAGATGAAAACACATCAATTGAATCCTATCGTCTACTTCCCTTTTCTTATTTGTCACTACCTTGGTCGGGATCATGGTAGTAGGCGGGGTTTGGTGTTGGCCACCACCAAACATCAATCCAAATGAAGGGAAATAAATAATATATACAAAACTCCAATCAAAGAAATGTACAAACTCTACGTTATTTCAAGTCAACTACTCATGGTTCCTATAACCCCAAGGTGTGGGTTCTTAGGTATTCATGGCTAAGGCAAAATCAAAAACAATGAAAGTAGAAGACATGGTTGAGAGTTTACCCAAAACAATGAAGAACACTAACATCACAAGTTGCAAACTACAAGCTTGGATTAATGGAGAATGAGTACAATGTGGAGGTTTGCAATCCCCAAAAGTGGGTCTTCCAATTAAAAATGAGAATCAACACTAAACTTTAGAAAAACCCTTAGAATATTCAATAGAGAATATTCAAAGTGTTCTACCAAATATTCAATGTCTGAGATCCCTTTCTAAAACCCTATCATTAAGTATTTATACTATTTATAATTTAACCCTAGGAACTAAATAGAAAAGAGAGCTAGCAATAGGTATGTCATACAAATATGACTCATAGGGTGACCAATGAGTCATAATCTGGGTTCGTTATCAGTACTTGACCTTTTGTACTTGACTGTTATGGCCAACTGTTATGGGTCGCTGCTTGGCATATGACTCATATACTCCTCTCATAATCTAGGCCTTCAGTTCTTGGTCTAAACTTTTAGCTCTCTGTTTCTTGCTAGATCCAAACTTTTAACTCGTAGAGTGGCCTGTATGGCTGACCTCCACTTGGCAGATTTCTGATTTTACTCACTATTTCTTGCTATAATATTATCCTATGACTCGTAGCTTGGGCTACGATTCAAAAAATTGCTCGTATGTATTTCACTTCAGCAAAAATCTGCAATTTTCTCCCAAAACCATGCCAACCTATCTTCTCTGTAATACCAACATAAAAACACATAAGAACCATAAAAAGTCGCGTTAAGAACTCGAAAAATCACTTGTTTTAGGCACCAAATGTGTTATATTTTGACAGCACATCATGTTTGATACCCACTTTTGCATGAATTAGGCTTAGGAGTAAAATAGTCAAAATTAGGTCTAAAATTCAAAGTTCTCAAATTTGGAAATTGACTTTAAAATCGGGTTGTACATAAAAAATGGAGTTCATGGGTGAAAATACCACCAAAATTGACCTTAAGTTAAATGAGAAATAAACTTTTAAAGTTTGGAAATCATAATTTGAAAATCCCCAATTTTGGACAACAAAAATCATGAAATTAATGCCAAAATTAAGACAACTCATGGAAAATCATTAGTTTGTGTTACAAACACTTACTCAACAAAATACTTCAAAAATCTTCCTTCAAAATTACCGAAAAGCTTTGCAAGTTTAAAAATGGAGTAAAAATAGTGACTCTTGGGTTTAGAAAAACTAAATTGAAAAGTACACTCCACAAACATGGAGGGTTAGGGTCACATCACCTCCACGAACGTGTAGAAGAATTTCCCTTGCACCAGATATCAACAAAAATAGCAACTACCAAGTCCGATTTCCTACTCAAAGTGGACCCCCGAATCTCATCTGACCTCAGAATTTCATAATCCAAATATTTGTCCATATAAGAAACAATGATCAAGACTCAATGGAATCACCAGAAATCTATTTTGAGGCCTCTTCGCCACATTTTCCAATGCAAGTGGACAAATTTAGTTTAAAACTCAAAGTACCAAAATTGCCCTCAGAAGCTCCAAAATTTATTACGAGATCATTTCTAGCGTTAGTTTCACAATACAGAACTATTGGGAGTTTGATTCGAGCTTCCAAACTCCGAATGATGACTAAAGTTAAACTTTGGTTCTAGAAATAACTAAAATCACAACTTTTGGCCTAAAAATCTCATTTTAACTTCAAATTCAGTTCTGTAACTTCTCATAGTTGGATTTTGATGTTTCAGAGCTAATGAAATCAACTAATTTTTGATCCGACTCCCAAAACATAGAATGACACAAAAACTCATTTTTTAACACCTTAAGCTTCAAAAATTGCAAAAACTCATAATTTCAACGTTGAAAACATAGAATTTGGGTTTCAACCATCCAAATAGTTCAAAAGAGGCTCAAAGCAGCTTACAAAAGGATAAAACATTAATTTTAAAGGAAAAGCCAAAAATAACCAACCAGGTCATTATATCATTCACCACTAAAGATAATGTTCATCCTTGAATATAAAGAAAAGAGAAGTACCTAAAGCCTAAAAAGGCTAGGATATTTGGCTTGCACATCAATCTCCATCTCCCAAGTAGCCTTATCTATATAATGATGTCGCTGCTAAACCTTCACTATCGCCACTAAACATTCACAGAAGGTATATCTTTGGATATCAATCTCTGGACCTACCAATCCAATATAGCTATAGGCTCTTCCTTAAAGGACAAATTTGGGTCAAACAAGACAGAGTCATAAGGAATAATATGAAACTCATATAGAATGTAATGACAAAGAGCATAGAAAAATGAAAAATAAGGTGCATTGATGATAATCTCGGTGGTAGAGCCAACTTATAGGCTACCTCGCCAACTCTTCTCAAATTCTCAAATGGGACAATGAATCTGGGAGTAAGCTTTCCCTTCTTCCCGAATTTCATTATACCCTTCATGGGTGAAACTTTCAACCATACATTGTCACTAATAAAGAACTCAAGAGGCCTAACACTTTAATCAACAAAAATCTTCCTGCAACTTTAAGATATCAAAAGTCTACTCTGAATAAATTGGACCCGGTCCATGGCATCCTGAAGCAAATCAAGACCCAACACCTCGGTCGAACCTAAGTAAAATTAACCAATCGGTGATCTACACCTCCAGCCATACAGAGCCTTACATCGTGCCATTAGGATGCTGGAATGGTAAATATTGTTATATGCGAACTCTACCACTTGTAAGTGTTGGTCCAGTCGGGCCTGAAAATTAATAACACTGGCTCTAAGCATGTCTTCCAACATATGAATAGTGCATTCTGATTGACCATTAGTCTGAGGGTAGAAAGCTAAACTCAAATTTACTCTAGTACCCGAACCACACTATAGAGCCCACCAAAAATGAGAAGTAAACACATATCCACTCTCTGATACTATGGAGACTAGGAAACCATGCAATCTGACAATGTCCTAGATATACAATCTAGCTTGTTACTCTGCACTATAACTAGTCTTCACTGGTAAAAAGTGTATCGACCTGGACAATCAGTCAACAACTACCCAAACTGAACCAAACTTTTCTAAGGCTATAGGAAAACCTATAACAAAATTCATAGTCACTCTCTCCTATTTCCACTCGAGAATGAGCATCATTTGCATCTATCCATTGGGCTTTTGGTGCTCATACTTGACTTATTGAGAATTTAAACACTTGGCCACAAACTTAGTTATGTCCCTTCTCATACCGAACCACCAATAATGTTGTTTTAGATCAGGGTACATATTTTCTACACTTGGATGGATGAATATCTAACACAATGGTCCTTCTCTAATATCAATCGCACCCAACCTCCAACCTTAGGCACACAAACTCTACTATTTATCGTCAGAACACCATCAGAATAAATAATAGTTGCCTTCACTTTACCTCTCAACACATTGCCATGAATCATGCATAGTTTGGCTTCTCAAACTAATAACCACATATCTGATTGAAGAAAAGAAGATCCAGCCACAGCAAAGGCCAAAATACTCTAAGGAGGAACTTTCCTTAGCCCTCAAGAATACCAAACTCCCCATACTAGTAGCCTTCTGGCTCAAAGCATATGCCACAACATTAGCTATCCTAAGGTGATATAGAATATATATATCATAGTCCTCAAGCATCTCTAACTACCAACGTTGTCTCATGTTCAGATTAGTCTGAATGAAATGACCCAAAAAAGTGCCTGAAAATGCCCAAATTCATAATTTCTATGTATTTCAAAATTCATGTGTGCTATCGAAAATCCAACTTCATATTTGTGATAAGGGAGAAAATTGAGTAGGAGATGGGTATAACCCAAATTTTAGAGTAACGATATCAAAATTTGATTTTCTAAAGTTGACGATAACAAAATCGATTGGTGCCCCTCGCATTACGCAGCTGGGGTACAGACCAGTTTATTTTGTTGCCTATTTTTATTTCGGTCCAAGGCCTTGGTATCTTGGGTTTCAGCCTTCCCATGTGTAAAAACACCTATACTTAGTCATTTTTCAACTCCATATCATTCAAGACATTCCCCAAAACCCTCTCTAATACTTAGCCAAACATTTCACCTAAATTCAAGTGTTCTAAACTCATTTTTAGATTCAAGGAATTCATTGAAGCTTCAAGTTCTCATTCAATCTTCATCAAAGAAATCTACAAAGTTGAGATATATGGGTTTCAACCATTAGATTCTTTCACCTATGGTGCCCAATCTTTCTTTTTACGTAAATTGTATGTTTTCAAGTTAATTTATCTATAAGTATTTCTTACTATGAATTGATTATAAATTATGTTGAGGTTTCATGAAATGTGGACTGTTTAAGCAAGTTTTGAGCTATGAAGCTATGTTCTATAATTTCAATGTATTTTATATGAGGGTGTTACCAAGCGTTGGTGGGTTGATTTACATTAAGTTTTCTCACATGATTTCACTCTTGAATTGCATTATTTTGTACTAGCATTACACACCCACTAAGTGTCTGATAAAATGTCCGGTTAAGGGTTCTTGAGTTATTAATGATCTATTGCATGACCTATGAGTCAAGTGACTTTATGATGACAAAAGGAATGTATGTATGTATTGAATTCAGGAAAAGTATCTATAGCATTACAAGTTGACCACACCTAGTTAAGGGGGTGATATGCCTCAACCACTTTGATGAGGGGTGGTATGCCCATCTACTATGTTGAGGGGTATATACCTTGACCACTTTGATGGAGGTGGTGGTATGCCTATCTACCATATTGAGAGGTATATACCTTGACCACTTTGATGGGTGGTTGTATGCCCATCTACCAATTAAGGGGTAAATTCCTCAATCATTTTGATGGGGGTTAGTATGCCCATCTACCGATTGAGGGGTAGATTCCTCAATCGCCTTCAAAGGGGGTGGTAAGCCATGGATTCCAAGTACTAGTTTGCTTGGTCTATGATGTTGTTCACTTCCTACACATGTAATATGTTCTATACAAGCATGTTTTACTTCAAGCATTGATCATACATGCCATATTATTATCATGCTATCAATTGCCTACATTTTGATTATGTTTCCTATCTCTTGTTGCATTGCGTCCTACATACTTGGTACATTCAAATGTTCTAACGCATACTCTATGCCTACATGATCTTTCCATGTAGGAACCAGAGCTCCTCACGATCATCTTCCCCGTGGCTAGTTGTGACATCTTTGAAGATAAGCTATTGGTGAGTCCTCAATATTCGAGGACATTAGCTATGCTACTATTGCCTTTATCAATTCTTAATGTTGAACTCTTTACACTATGAGGGTGAGCCTGAAAAGTGTCTTGGCCCTCGCTCAAGTCTATATTTAGAGATGTTATTGGACAAGTGATGTAATTATGCTTTGAGATTTGACTCTTTATGATTTATGCTATTAAAGACTTCCCCTTAGTTCATTACCCTTATTTTTATGTTCACTTGTTGTTTGTTACTAGCTTATGTGACCAAGGATGTGTACTGATATGCTAAGAGGCTTGTTTGGGGTATGTTTGGGCTTCTCATTTGCCGTGTCATATTTAGGCCCTAGGATTATGTCGTGAAAAACTTGGTATCATAGCACTGGGCTATTAATTGTCCTCGGCATCCAACACACTACATCAATTAGAGTCTTATTCATGGTTGTGAAGTGCACCACAACCATGAGTAAGAGGATGTGAGGTATTTTATGAAATGTTTCCCTTGTTCTTACTAACCAATGCATCCCAAGAATAATATCAAAATCCACCATGTTGAGTTTAATAAAATCACAAGGCAAGATTTTATGCAATATGAACACGAGGCAATCCTTACAGTCTCTTTTAGCAATAACAGACTCACCAATGGGTGTATATACTTCATAAAGTTCACATAAAAATTTGAGACATATATGAAGATTTTTGGTAACAAAAGGAGTAATGAAAGAAAGAGTGGCACCCTGATCTAATAAAGCATATAGATCATAATCAAAAACCTTTAGCATACCAGTAATGCACTATACTATGTCTGGCGATCCTTGAAGGGGTACGGTTGAGATCGTCGATGGTTATCCTCATACTTCTTAGTAATCCATGGATAATGTCTCGATTTATAATCCTTTACACCACACTTAAAACATGCACTTGAACCGGCGAAACAATCTCCTGGATGGTATCTTCCACACTTGTAGCACATACGAGAAGCTTGAGCACCAATACCCTTGCCTTTTCTTCGAGCATATAGAAAATCAATAATTATGGTTCATCTTGCCACACCCATAGCAAGCATTCAAATCAATCAAGAACTTGCCATTATGATTCCTTCCACATTTTGGATACCTAGGATGAGTCACTTTACCATTGCCACCTCGAGCCTTAGGGTATGGAAGTCTACCTTCAAATCATGCTATTCTTTTCCTTCCTGCGAAGGCTGAAGGATAATCTCTCATCTTATGCCCTATACCATCACTTTCAAAACAACCCTCGGTGCCAGACAAACACTTTACATGATGCTTCTTGCCACGCCCTTGACAAGTGGCAAAAAGGATCCTTTTTTGTTTGTACTTGGGCACCGATAGACTAGTAGAAGATGAAGCACCATAAACTCAGGCCCTCTTATCCTTCGTCTCTCTCCTATGATTTGAAATCATGTAGGCACCCATTTGCTGGTGTAGTTGAGTGGTTACAACTTTGGCCAATAGCCATGAAGCATTGCAAATCTCCATATTTTATATGTCATTATTAGCAAGTTGATCCTTGAGCAAGGGATGGTCAACATCTTGTCTACCACCCCAAATAGCTTGGGATAGTTTTAGAAACGTAATGTATAGAAATCAGAAATAAGCCTTACAAGACGCTATACCGCACAACATAGATCATGAAGTAGTGAAACATTTCCTAAAACACCTCATAGCCTCCTATTCATAGTTGTGCAGTGCTTCACAACCATGACTAAGACTCTACTTAACGCAATGAGTTGGATTTGTTAGGACCATTAACAATCTAGTGCTCTAATACCAAGCTTGTCACAACCCAAGCTTAGGACCTAGACGTAACATAAACAAATGGGGAACCAAAGGAACCCCAAACAAGCCTTATAACATATCATTTACACATCCTTGGTCACAAAAGCAAAGTGTATATCAACAAGAGATATAGATTAAAAGAGAAGGGAAAGCAATACTAAGGGAAGTTTTCATACTAATAGAAACATGATAAGATTCCAACTAAAAATATAGAATACCATATCATCCAATAAGACCTCTACATGGAATGGAGTGGGGAGCCAAGACACTCCCTAGGCTCACCCTCAAGTAATAAGTATTTAAAAAAAAGTAAAACTCTCAACATAGGAAGTGGTGAAAGTTAATATCATTGGAGTTGAGAACCCACCAAAAGCTTTTTGAGGAGGATGATCAAGAGGAGTTTCAGTTCCTACATCGTGATATCATGTTGGCATAGAATATGCATTAGTATTTGGAATGTACTAAGTATGTGGAGTGCAATGCAACAAATACATAAGCCAAAATAAGCAAGATGTATAATCATAATCAATGGATATAAACTCAATATTATATATATGATCAATGCTTGTAATAAAACATGCATATAAAACATCCAACTTGCATATATAACATACATATGTGGGAGGAGACATTAACCAACATAGACCAAGTGAGCTACTACTTGGAATCCAAGGCACGACACCCCCTTGGTGAGGTGACTAGGCATGACACCCCCTTGATGATGTGACCGGGCATGACACCTCTCGGCTAACTGTGGTCTACTTGACAAGGTAAACCAAACATGATAACATGAACTAGATGGATCCACTAGTAAAGTCCATTTAGGGAAATAATATCATCCTATGGTGGCACATAGTTTAGAAACTAAAGACTTTATATAAGGACTCTTCGAGTTGAGCCCCCATCTTAATCCTCAATCGGTGCTAAGTCTAATCCCATGGAATACTTTAAATAATCATATGTTTAATCATAAGTTGCATAACTTATAAGAGACAGAAATCATAACATGAGTCGCTCATTAACATGCTTGATCTCTTCTAGTGAGCTTAACTTGAACTTGAACATGAGGGAAAAATTAGAAATCATGCTTGACCCCTCAACTTGACATGAATGGCTCAGAAGAGAATAGAATCTTGAAATAGGGATCAACTTGTCACTTGTAAAATCGTAGATACTTTTGATGAATTTAATACATGCTTGAAAACCCTTATCATTCAATCTCTTGACTTGTAAATCATGTAATAGTTCATCAACAACTTAAGAATCCTTGTCATGTAATTTTATCAAACACATGGTGGGCATATGTCCATGTACTTAAAATCATGTATTTTGTAAGATCAACCCATTTCAAAATCATTCAAATAAACCCACCAATAATCAATCCACCATGATACTATACATCATCTTTCAAAAATTGGATGAGCATGAAATCCATCTTAATATCAAACCCCAACAACATTTTGGCATAAAACATCATTTCTTGCAAAATCCATATGGAGGACATATGTATAATGCATTCTAATATCATCATAAACAAGAGTTCATAAAAATCCTAAAAATAATCCATAAATCCATAAGTACCACATAATACTTTACTTTATGATAATGCACAAAATAAAGCATAATAGAATACATAGTAGTAATACCATATTCAAGAGTTCATAAATAACTATAAAGATTGATAAGCTTCATGTAGTAAGAAAGGAGAAATGGTTGGACTTGTGGGAAGGAAGGTTCCCATAATGAAACCCACATACCTAAACTTTGAAGATTCTTGAAGAAAAATTAGAGGAAGACTTGGGGCTTGTGTTGGATTTTTGAATTCCAAAGTTGATCCTTGAGATTTGTTGAGATAGAACGAAATATTGGGTGATGTTTTGGAGAGAATTTTAAGAGGGATTTGAAGTTCATAGGGTTGAAAATGGCTAAGGAAAAGGGTCCTTTCACACTTAAATGGTCATTGGGTTATTACCCAAATGCTCTTGTATGGAACGAGAAAATTGGGGGAATAATTGCACTGGTCCACATCCAGTCTGTAACGCAAACCAAACGCAAAGCACATTGCAATACTAATCTGCACCCAGGCCGCGTCGTGCTTGGTGCGAGGATGCTCACTGGAAATTGATTAATTAGCAAAAAATAATTTTTGCTATGGGTCTTCTAAAATCTGAGTTTTACCCATTTCCCACTCAATTTTCCCCCTAATCAAGAATATGAAGTCAAATTTCTAAAATCATGCACGGGTTTTTCAAGATATATGAAAATTATGATTATTGGTAATTTTGATGCACATGAGGGGTTCTTCAGATTTAGTAAATTAGATTTTGGGACTCCATGGGTAGAAGAACCTATGGATTAAGAAACTCACTTACCTTTTGATCAATTTGAAGAAGAATACTTGAAGAAGTTTGAGAAACCTTTCTGAAATCTTTGTCTTCAATGGAGGAAACTTGTGTCATGACCCAAGCCTAGGGCCTAGATGTGACATGACAAACAAAAAATCCAAAGGTAACACAAACAAGCCTCTTAGCATATCATTTGCACATCATTGGTTGCAGAATATAAATCAAACATTTACCAAATATAAAGGAATAGGGCCTAATGACTCACGCTATGGAGATAGATAAGAGAAAGGGATTTACATATATCACATAGCAAACAACTACTAAGGGAGGGTAAGTATGACTCAATCTATGGGGAAGTAGGGACATGGGTCTTTCATCACTTTCCATTAATATCAACATCATCAATAGCATTACATAGGGCATAGGGACTAAAGTATAGGTCTCCATAAATCAAACATAGCATAGTGAGTACATAGCATAGCATAGTGTGATATCCAACAACACCGCTAAGTATAAATAGGATGGGGGACAATACATTTCAAAGGCTCACTCTCAACATAGAAAGTAATGTACTAGTGTCTCAACATAAGCAAGAATGATTTCAAATATTGTCCCCAAAATATATGACTCACCATAACAACAATCATCATGAATCTGTGCTAGCCATGTGGAGGAGGATGAATAGGAGCTCTGGTCCCTACATGGTTAGTTTATGTAGTAAAAAAGTATACATCAGTACTTGCAATATACTAGTATATGGGATGCAATGCTACAATAGATAATAAGCTTCATAAACAAGATGCACGGTCATATACAATAGAATATAAGCTCAATATAACATGCATGATAACTCTTTGAAGGAACATACATCGAACATAACATCCTATTATCATATACATATGTGGGAGGTAGACCATAACCCATATATAAGACCAAGTGAACTTCTACTTGGAATTCAACATAACCCTATGTGTTGGCATGAGAAGATTACTTGCCGAGTAGAACTCTATCTACATAGCATATGCATCATAAAGTAATATAAATGGCTAATGTGGATCCATTAGCCTAGCCTTCAAGGGCTCCTATGGTGGCACAGAGTTAATGAGACAATGAGACATCATATAAGAACCCCTTGGGTTGAGCCTCCACCTACTAATCTTATTCGATAATTGTCTTGTCACCATCACCATATTTAATAAACATTAGGGTATTAGGCCATCCTTATCATTGTTCATAAATATTAGGGCCTTGGGTCACCCTTATAGTTGGAAATCATTCATCATTAGAAAGCATTGATATGATAATTACGTAGGATCATGCATGCAACTTTAAATCATGTAACTTAAGAGGACTATGCATGTAAGTAATTCAATTAATCAATTTAAATCATTCTTAAAAAACCCACCACATCATATACATCATCTTTTAACTTTAGACATAGAGTCATGAATTCATCTTATAATGCCATTTGCCCTGCAACAACGTTATTTATCCTAACACATCAATACACTTTTCACAAGTCCAAATGTTTGCGGGCGTCAAAAGTATATGCACCCAATTTGGAGTCAAGGTTGAACCAACATTGAAATGATAAGGTTAGAGTTCAAATCAAGAAGTAACTTTGGTTCATTAATCTTTCATAGTTTTAGCAAATAACATATGAAAACAAACACAAATCTGAATATAATTTTTAGGGGAAATCATCACTAAAGCAAGGTAATTAAAATGAATATCAAGAGAGTTTAGACAGCTTATAGGGAAGATAAGTAGACACATAAGTAGTAATTTGTATGGGTATTAGAAAATACTCAAAGGATGACAAATCTACATAGGTAGGGCACGATGGTCTAACTTTTGATCAAGGTTCTCTCAAAATCAAGATCAACTTTCCAAAATAACTTTCTCTAGCTACCATGGGGTCAATACGTAAAACCTCAACCTTAGCAAAAACTACCCATCCTAAGGAGATTTCATTAACTCAATACATTAATGACTATTCACTATTTAACCTCACTTTATGCATGCTTTTCAGGAATACATGAAGATTCTAAGCAAAGAATAAATTTGCAACCTCAATCCATGCATAAAAACATGGTTCAATTACCAAATCCATAAGGATTCATCAATACCTCAAGTAAAATCTAGCACCCATCAGCCAATTACTATATAATGGTCTATATTATCCCTTAGAAGTACTGTGATTTTAACTAATTATCGAATAGAACATGAGTAATTTATCAAATAGATTCTCTTCCATGGAATTAATCTTCCAGCACAAGAAATCTAGAATAAATCAATAAAACTTCAGCAAAATCCTTATCACCAATAAAGATTGGTGTGTTTTGCACCCCTTACTCTCTTTACCAAAGAAAAGAAAAATTTCTCCAAAAATAAAAATAGTACTCACTCCAAAATGTACTACTCACAATTATACTCTTCTTCCTTATCTACTAATCAATTCTCTCATTTTCACTAACTATTTGATTCCTTTAAAATATGCTAGCCCCTGAGCTATTTGTACTCTGCACAGAAAGTATAGAATATCCTCCTCAAAATTCTAATGGGCGACATTAGTCGAACTAGCCAATCAAGTCGACTAGTCACACAGTGTTTCTTCAATATCACAGATTGCTCCTCTCGACTGGACTTGGTTTGGAACTTTGGTAAGTTTAGTCTAGCTCACCAACTTGGTTGCCAATACAACATTTAAAGCTTGAGTTCTCCCTTTAACTAGTGACTCCAGGCAAATTTTATTGTGTGAACTAAGTTAAGCTTGCCAACCAAGTTGGCGACTTGCCAAATCAGTCCTATAGCTCACCCTTTTTCTAGTTGACTTCGCTCTTGTTGGGTGATGTTTCAGTGAGGTTTGGGATACTTTGGAGACTTACCAAGTACCCTTTATACTCAATATCTCATACTTCATTATTTGCTCATTTTTGACCTCTTTTTTCATATTTATGTTCTAAGTGCTCCTCAATCTTCACCTTGCTGTAAAAACAACTATTTATATCAGGTTATTGCATAAAATAGGGCATCAAAGACACTGTTTATGCACAATTCAAGCCTTGGATGAGCGCAAATTCACCACTCATCATCTACTATCCAAGGTTGAACTCTACCCCACTAGGTTGGTTCACGAAATATGTGGATCCATTCTCTAGGCCATATTGGTGACATAAACCTATCGTGGAACATAGTTAAGACACTTGAAACTTTATATAAGGACTCCTTGGGTCGGTCTCTCACCTCATGCCTTCTTTTGTACGAAGTCAAACCCCACATAATACATATAAATATAATATATATTAGTCAACAACATAATGTATAACTTCTAGTAGTCATAATTTCATAATTTGTAAGGTAAAAGTGTAAACCAATTCAAATCATAAAAACAACCAATCTTCCTAGGTTGCATACAATGTAGGTATTATTCTTCCACCTTTTCAATTTTCAGAAAATAAAATAGGGTCTTGAGTCACCCTTCATAACCATGTTCCAAATCTTAAAATACTTGCAATGTTCTTCATAACTCAATGCTTGAAATTGCATTACGAAAAAGCATGGATTCATGGTCAATTAAATAAAAGATTATGAAATCAATTGAAATCCATGAAAAATCATGCAATTGAAGATAGATCAAATTAAAATTCAAAAGAACCTATCATAATTTCATAAGCCCTAAACAGTGCATAATGAAACTCCTTGAAATCAAATTGAAAATCATACAGATTTGTATGATTTATAGTAAAATAAAATAGATATAGAGATTATGTATATTACGTAAATAATAAAATTTATATTGCAATCATGAAGCCCATGAAATTACACTTGAAAACATGAAAAAGGTTGTGTGATTGTTGGCCTCATGGATGGAATGGAACTATCGATGAAGACCCACATACCTAGATGAAGAAAACTATAAAGTTTGAAAGAAATTGACATTGAATCCCTTGGAGAACTTGAAATGCTATGTTGCTTCAATGGAGGATTCTTGAGAGAAAAGAATTAGGATACTTTGAGAGATTTTCTTTAGAGAATGAGAATGAGTATGTTTTGAATGGCTTTATTGTTGTAGGTAGTTATAGGCTGAAAACGATGTAGTTTAGGGATTAAACTTGTTGAAAATGATCAAACATTCCTTCATTAGAAACTGTCAAACTTGATCCACAAGCTTGGTCTATGGTTCATAGTTCAAACCATGGATCATAGATTAGGGATTTGATCCTTGTTACACTTATGAAATCTTTGAAGCCTATATACTAACAACTTTCTATCATTTGTAGTTCTATTTATGGGTTGTAGACACCTCTCGCAATTCCATCCCAGACTTAAAAACATTTACCCTCTTAGTACCCAAACCACGAGTACAAATTATGGCCTATTATCTATTTTATGGGTCCTTAGGAGCCCTTCTCAAACTGATGCAAACTTAGAATAATATTTATTCTTTGAGCCTAACTATGAATCCACATTTAGGACTCATCAACAGGACTATAGTCCGTAAACACCTTTTGTTTGGTGACACCTTTGAGACTTTAGAAACTTGTTTTGGTCTCCTAGTCTACGAGTATCTTTCTATGGCTTGTAGGTCCTTATACAGGTTCTAAAACACTGTCACTATTTGACTTCCAGATTTCAAAATTTTACAAAGTCTACTAACAATCTACGAGTCCGATCTATGACTCGTGAACTCAACCACAATTTGTAGATAGGCTCGTACTTTCCTACCCAGAACCAAATTCTTGCAACTTTTCTAGTTTGCAACATTTCCATGTACAGGATGTTATAATGAACGATTGGGGGTATAGGGAATGTAATAGGTTACGATTTTAATTCTACAAACATCCAAGTTAATTAACTAATAAGTAGAAAAAAGTTTCACTTACACCTACTTAAAACATAAATCAAACAACAGTAATGAAGCATGTCCTTGATGCGAAGGAGCTTTATCATAGGTTATTTTTTAAGCAAATGCATTTTGTCCTAAATTTTGCTAGAGACAAATTTTAACCAATTTGGAGCTGGTTCGCAATGTGCTTCTATCACAAAAAATTTCTCTTGTTTGGCGAATTATCAAAAAATATATTTTTTGATTCACTTGGCCTAAAATACTGAGGCCATTTTTATAATGTTTTTCCTTAGTAAATAATATTCCAACCTTAAAAACACCTAGGATATTACATTATCTCCTCCTTGGGAACGTTTGTCCTCTAATAAGATGAGACTATCTTAAATAGAGTGGAGAGTATAACTATAAACCTATCCATTTATTCAATAACGTAATTTTAAAAATTACTTTATAATCATGTTGATGAGTAGTGCCGGTAAAATGAACCCGTATTTTGGTAACCCGCCCAACCCCTCCATATTTTAATGGGTTCGGTGAGTGACTTTTAACATGGGTAAATATATGGGTCCAAACCCATATAAATATGGGTATTTATAGGTAAAAATATGGGCAAACTATAATATAGTCAAATGGGTTAAGCTTTCAACTTTTATTCACCCAAAATTTATTATGTTTTCTAATTTACTTATGTTTGATTGACTTAAATATTTTGAATAATATTTTTAAAGATAAACTTATTTTCTTCAAATTTAAGAAAAATAATTTATTTCTAAAAAGTAGAGAAGACATTTTTTAAAACTTTCCTCTAACCTAAAAGTTTTTCTTACTCCAACCCCTCCGGCCACTAGCTCCCACCCTAAACCCACCCAACCCTACCCCAATCCAAAGAAATTATTTTTTTTCTCTACCCTTACCCCGACCCTTACACCCAAAGTAGCCCATTCCCCCTACCAGCCCCCCTCCCCTCCCTCCTTTCCCCCA
>JAOTQJ010167502.1:0-68408 GCA_025642045.1 Solanum sejunctum | reverse complement strand
CATTGTTTATCCAATGTACTCTTTTATTTGTCATATTGTCTTGTATGATTATCTACATGTCACATGCTACCTATACAATCCTACAGCTCCAATATTGTTACCACCAAAAGAACCATCTCAAAGGTAATTAATAGTTAAAGTATACAATTTTGATAGGTGGTAGCCCGAGGGGGTGGAAGTAACACCTAGCCAGGGATGATCCTATAACGGGTGGTAGCTCGAGGGGGTTAAGGAATAACCTAGCAAAGGGATGATCCTGACATCCCGAGGCATGGAAGAATCAACTACCCAGGTAAACATATTATTATGGGGGTAGCCCCGAGGGTTAAGGAAGAAGCTAGCGAGGGACAAATCTGATATAGTTCATAATTGATCAGTTGGTCATTTGTATTACAGCTGTGCACAAATTTTACAGTACATATTCTATAGTAAAGGTGAAGTAATATAAAGCACATAAAGTATATGATTCCATAGTAAAACTAAAGGTTGTCTTTTATACTACACCAATGTACAGTTTTACTTGAGTTGTTATATCATATATAGTGTTTCCTGCCTTATATACTCAGTATATTATCTCATACTGATGTCCCTTAAAGGGGACCTACATTTTATGTTGCAGGTACAGGTGCTAGCAGATCTCCCCAGTAAGAGTACAGGATATTCAGCTGTTGTCACCAAGCTCTTGGTTGCTTCGGGGCTTTGTGTATATCTAGAGCTTATATGTTTTATTGCTCAGTTTGTTGAGGCGGGGCCTGTCCCAACACTTATCAGATGTGTTTCTTTATTTAGAGACAATATAGACTATGTAAAGTAACTTTTGCTCATGCCTCGTACTTTAAATACCGTGGCCCTAACGGCCTAGTCATATACATTTCCTTTTAGCTTATTATCACTATTTATCTTCTTAAAGGCATGTGAAACATAGAAATCGCTTATAGTATGTATAGAAAGTGCATAGTTACAGGTTGGTTCTCTCGAGCCTTATCGGAGATAGGTGCCAGTCCACCCTAATGGGACTTTGGGTTGTGACAGAAGTGGTATCAGAGCGGGTCATCCTAGGGAGTCTACAAATCCATGTCTATGTAGAATTTTATTTATCGATGTGCTGTGCACCATATTTATAAGCAGGAGGCTACATGGCATTTAGGAGTTGTTACTTTCTTTCCGTTCTTTATATCATGCCATAAAGTCAAGTGTAATAGGTGCATTATCTCTAATTCTAAATTGATTTGTATAGCAAGTATGCCTGAAACAAGGAAAAACAAAGGTAAAGGGAAGGCAGTAGAAGTGGTAGCTATTACACCCAGCCATGTGACACAATGGAATGAGGCTCAAGAAAAGCGTTTATCGCAGACATCTCCAACTCCTCTAGTTCCTAATGAACCAGATAGCAGTGAAATTCTCCCAGAGCCACCTATTAATGCTACCTTGCAGGATCTAAGAAATGCAATCCAACTATTGACCTGTATAATTGCTGGTTAAGGTCAAAGGCAAGAAGGTCCAATTATGGGTACAAGTGATACAAATAGGGCAGCTAGTACCAGGATACGTGATTTCTTAATTTGGACCCTCCAACCTTCACTGGGTCAGATCCTAATGAAGACCCCTAGGACTTTATTGATCAGATTCAGTATACTTTAGATGTTATGCACGTGAGTGGTACAAAAGCAATCGAGTTAGCGGCATATAGGCTGAAGGGTATGGCTATATTGTGGTATGAAGCTTGGAAACAATCTAAGGGTATAGATGCACCTCCAACTACCTGGAAAGAGATTCGAGAGGCATTTCTAGATTAATTCTTGAATCTTTACCAAGGGAATATGAGTGTGAGGGAGTATAGTCTTCAATTTAATTCCCTGGCAAGATATGCTCCTAATATAGTTGCTACAATGGTAGATAGAGGTCACCGATATGTAGATAGGTTGGATATGTATCTGGTTAGATACTGCACTATTGCTTCCTTGAATGAAGATATGGATATAGCAAGAATATAGGCATTTACACATAAACTAGAAGATTAGATGCAGAGAAGGACACAAGAGTTGAAGAGGGGGAAAGCCAAGAGAGCCAGGTCTACAGGGTAGTTTACACCACCCCTAAAGTGATCTCAGGCCTCGGTTTTCTAATAGACCGCCTAGGCCATCATCTTCCTACTCTACAGCCAGTGCTCCACTATAACTTTAAGGTTTTTGAAGTAATCAGTTTGGTTTGAGGAGTAAAGGGCAAGGTAACCGGATAGCGGGATATTCAGCAGGATAACAAATGACTCCTAGGCAGCCTTGTAGATAGTGTGGAAGAAGTCATCTAGGTATATGTCATGTTTGGACAGATGTTTGCTATTGGTGTGGTATGTCAGGGCATATAATGAGGGAGTGCCCAAGGAGACGTATGAGTGTTTGGCATAATCTACTAGGTCAGCTGTTGCATTAGCATCATCAGTTCCTTTAGTAGGTAGGGGTTATCAAGCACCTATGAGTCGTGGTAGAGGTGTTAGAGGGAGATGTAGCTCTAAAGGGGTCCAGAATCGCACGTATGCACTTGGGAGTCAACAAAATTTGGAAGCCTTACCTGATGTGGTCACAAGTACATTGTCTATCTTTTCACATAAGGTATATGCATTAGTTGACCCTAGTTCTACACTATTTTAAATCACTCCACTATTTGTTGGGAAGCTTAAAAGAACACCAAAATTATTGAATAAACCATTTGAAGTGTCTATACCAACTGGTGAATCTATTATAGCTAAGGGTTTATTATGACTGTGTAGTAACTGTTTGTGGCCATGACAGATTGGTTGACCTCATTGAGTTAGAAATGGTGGAATTTGATGTTATAATGGGTATGGATTGGTTAGCTTCTTGTTATGCTACTATAAATTTCCAAACTAAGGAAGTGTACTTCCACTTTCCAAATGAGACAGTTCTTGAATGGAAAGGCAATGTTGGAGCACCAAAGGGGAAGTTTATCTCTTACTTTAAGGCCAAAAAGATGATATACAAGGGATATATATGTCATTTATTTAGAGTAAGGATATGGTGTCAGAATCACCAACTCTTCAGTCAGTTCCAGTAGTGAATGAATTTGTTGATGTGATCCCAGAAAAACTCCCAGGCTTACCTCCTGAACGAGAAAGACTTTGGTATTGACTTACTTCCCGGAACTCAATCTATTTTTATTCCCCTATATAGAATGGCTCTAACAGAATTTTGAAAATTAAAAGAGTAGGTAAAAGACTTATTGGATAAGGGTTTTATAAGACCTAGTATGTCCCCCTGGGGTGCACCAGTGTTATTTGTACACAAAAAGGATGGCACCTTGAGAATGTGTATCAACTATCGACAATTGAATAAGGTGACAATTAAGAATAAATATCCTCTCCCCAGGATTGATGACTTATTTGATCAGTCATAAGGTGCCAAATGGTTTTCAAAAATGATTTGAGATCCAATTATCACCAAGTGAGTGTAAAGGAGAAAGATATAACCAAGATAGCTTTCAGAACGTGCTATGGTCACTTTGAATTTCTTGTTATGTCATTTGGACTCATGAATGCACTAGCAGTTTTTATGGATCTGATGAGTAGGATATTCAAGCCATTCTTGGATGTGTTCATGATAGTATTTATAGATGACATTCTGGTATATTCAAGGTTAGAAGAGGACCATGCAGATCACTTGCAACAGGTTCTTTATGATCGACAGTTGTATGCCAAATTTTCTAAATGCGAATTTTGGCTAAAGTTAGTGGCATTCTTGGGTCATATTATGCCTGATGAAGGAATAAGGGTTGATTCACAAAAGATAGAAGCTGTGAAGGATTGGCCAAAACCAACAACCCCCACGAAAGTTCGAAGCTTCCTAGGATTTGTAGGCTATTACAGGATATTTGTTAAAGGCTTTTCTTCTATTTCTGCACCCCTAACAAAGCTAACACATAAAGCAGCTAAGTTCCAATGGAATGATACATGTGAAAGAAGCTTCCAGGAGCTGAAAAATAAGCTAACTTCTGCACCTGTGCTAATACTTTCAGAGGGTACTGAGGGGGATGTAGTGCACACCAATGCTTCAGGAGTTGCCTTAGGGTTTGCACTGACATAAAAGGGTAGGGTAATTGCTTATGCATCTAGGCAGCTATGACCACATGAGAAAAACTACCCGACTCATAATCTCGAGCTAGCAGCTATTGTATTTGCTTTGAAAATATGGTGCCACTATTTGTATGGGTCCACATTGACATATCTACTGATCATAAGAGCCTGTAGTACATCTTTAAGTAGAAGGACCTGAACTTAAGACAGCGAAGATGTCTAGAACAAATAAAGGATTATGACATTGATATACTATACCATCCAGGAAAGGCAAATGTGGTAGCTGATGCTCTGAGTCATAAGGCAATCATAAATATTGGTGATCAAGCTATGATAGGACAAAGATTGACTAAGGATCTATGTCGGCTAGCCAGTTTGGGGGTTCGCCTTCGTGAGACTCCAAAAGAGGGTGTTATTATGCATAATGCTTCGGAGTCTTTATTAGTAATGGTGGTGAAAGAAAAACAGTTCAAGGATCTTGTTCTAATACAGCTTAAGGAAAAGGTGAGTCAGGGGGCAATAAAGGGCTTTGACCTGGCAGAAAATGGAGCATTTTACTGCCAAAATAGTTTATGTGTGCCTGATAATAATAGGTTAAGAAAGATAATAATGGAAGAAGCCCATCATTCTCGATATTCCATCCATCTAGGATCAACAAAGATGAATCATGACCTAAAGGGAATGTTTTGGTGGGTAGGCATGAAAAAGGACCTTGCAGAATTTGTGGCTCAATGCCCAAATTGCCAACAATTGAAAGTAGAACACCAGAAGCCAGGAGGTTATATGCAGTGTATAGAGCTTCCAACACAGAAGTGTGATATGATTAATATGGATTTTGTTACGAGTTTGCCTCGCTCATCTTAGAAGTTTGACTCTATATAGGTAATAGTTGACAGATTCACAAATTTAGCACACTTCTTGCCAGTGAGGAATGAGTATACAGCTGAAGAGTATGTTAAGCTATACCTCAAAGAGATAGTCAGGCTACACAGAGTCCCAATCTCCATTCTATCTGATCGAGGAGCTCAATTCACTGCAAAGTTTTGGAAGTCCTTCCAATAGAGTTTAGGGACACAAGTGAATTTGAGTACAGCATTCCACCCTCAAATAGACGGTCAAGAAGAATGCACCATTCAGACACTTGAAGATATGTTACGAGCTTGTACATTAGACTTTAAAGGTAGTTGGGTGGACCATTTTCCACTTATTGAGTTTGCCTATAACAATAGCTACCACGCGAGTATCAAGATGGCACCTTATGAAGCTTTGTATGGAAGGAAATATATATCGCCAATAGGATGGTTTGAAGTGGGTGAAACCATCTTACTTGGGCCAGATCTAGTACAACAAGCCATGGAAAAAGTTAGGCTGATACAGCAGCAACTAGAAATAGCCCAAAGTCGGCACAAATCATATGCGAATGCCAGGAGAAGAGGACAGGAATTTTCAGTAGGTGATGGGGTATTTTTAAAGGTGTCTCCAATGGAAGGGCTTGTGAGATTTGGTAAGAAGAGAAAATTGGGTCCATGTTACATAGGGCCATATCAGATTATTAAGAAGGTTGGGCAAGTTGCATATGAACTAGAGCTACCCCAAGAGCTTTCAATGGTTTATCCAGTTTTCATGTCTCGATGCTTCAAAAATGTATAGGTGACCCATCCCATATCACTCCTATTGAGAAAGTACAGTTCATAGAAGATCTCAACTATGAAGAGGTACCTGTTGCTATTCTAGATCGTCAAGTTAAGAAGTTAAGGAACAAAGAAATAGCTTCAGTTAAAGTACTTTGGAGGAACCAGCAAATAGAAGAGATAACATGGGAGGCTGAAGACGCAATGAAACTAAAGTATCCTTACTTATTTGAAGCTAAAGAGGAAGTCTAACCCATAGAATTGGGACACTAATAGCTACATGTGATTGAATACTTAATATGTTGTCAAACATTTGTGTAAGTACAGGTTTACACTTGGTTAAGATATCCAATTGTGCTAACATTTGAGGATGAATGTTCCTAAGGGGAGAGGATGTAATAACCCACACCTGACAATACTAGTATAATTCAAAGGAAACATGACATGGTTTGGTCGAATTAGCGCTAATTTTCGAAAGTGTTTGAATCTTGTGTTAACGAGCTATATGTTCGTCTAACGCTTAAGTGGATCGAGTGTATACATGTTTTACATCGAATTGAATAGACTACGGCCTTAAATGTAGTAAGAGAATTGTGGTGCTTATAGGACTTAGAAGCTAGCAGGTGAGTCACCCACTTGCTTAGCTTAAACCGCTAACTAAATGGAGACGAGGCTCGATGTCAAAATTATCCAAGTTCGATTATGAATAAATTTCGTGTTAAGGATGTAACTTGGACCCATATTTTAGTATCCTAAATGGACCATATGATCATACCAATAAGGATATCAAGAGATCCCATGGCCATTATAATATTCATAGCAAGTTAGGCCCAACTAATTAAGAGGAAGAAATCTGAAAAATGGCAGCAAAGGCCCATGCATTTGGAGCTCCAAAAGGCCCAAGTGAGATGAGGAAGGAGCTGCATCACCTACTTGGTGATGTAAGGCTTACGTTTCCTTAGTAATTCGTCCAAGTATCAATTTAAAAAAGGCCTAAAGCAGCTCCCACAAGTCAATATTTATCTTGAACACAAAAAATAAAAAAATCAGCTTTGTCTCCAACTTTTCTGTCAACGTGTATTGACTTGCAAAGCCGCAAAAAGGGAACTTCTAGGGTTCTTATACAAGCCCTATATCTTGAAGATAGTGGTAAGTAAGTTTATACATGTTTTTACTATAGTTTCATCATGAAAAACAAGATATAGATAGTAGTTATGCTTGCTGAAATCTATTGGACAGATTCTGTGCAGAAAGTTGCTGCACCTTTTCCTTTTGTTTTGGTGATTTCTCTATGGTTTTGAATTTATATTATAAATATAAATTGGTGTTATTAACATTTTTTGATTTATAATCATCACCATAAGTTTGCTTCCCTGATTTTGATTTCATTTAAAAAGCGCATTTTATTGAGTTATCTTAAGCATCATGTTGATTGGAACTTGCGGGCTGTTGTGTGTAAAGATATTCACTAACGCCCTTCATGACTTCTTAAGTGCTGTTATAAGATTGTTTTTAGGTCTATTTATATGTGTAAATGTTGCTGGAACAGTTTGGATAAAGTTGGAATAGGTTTGGAGTTGTCGACATCGAAATGTAGCGAAGGGAGGTAACGTTATGCTGTCCATTTTTGTATTGTATGGAATTGTGATGTATTGTTCTTTGTGGGCTGTTGTAAGGCTGTTATGGCATTGAAATAGGCTTTACATGATGTTTACATGCTAATGTGTATTAGAAAATATGATTACGGGCGGAAAAGTTAAAGGAATACGCTCAGGTTTATAAAAACCCGCTTGCTGCCCCTATGTTGTTTTATTATGTAATTGGAATGCCAAGGTGTATCTATTGGTTATTAATGCTAGTTTTATCGCCTACTATATTGTAGATAAGTATTTGGAGAAAGGGAAGGTTATGTCGAGATATTAACGAGGGCATACAACGAGATATGTATGGCTACTTGATTTTGTATCACTTGACATGAAACATAGATCTCTCCTTGTTACATAAAGGCATTTACCAACTCCGACACAACTATTAACCATGTCTCCACTCCTGTACATGTTCATATGATACCATACATAGTCACCTTTGACACTGCATACATGCTTGGATAAAAAGATACATGAGTTCTTGTTACTAAATAAAGTTCACAAGTTGTTCCATTTCATATGCATTTCATTGTTTATCCAATGTACTCTTTTATTTGTCATATTGTCTTGTATGATTATCTACATGTCACATGCTACCTATACAGTCCTACAGCTTCAATATTGTGACCACCAAAAGAACCATTTCAAAGATAATTAAAAGATAAAGTATACAATTTTGATAGGTGGTAGCTCGAGGGGGTGGAAGTAACACCTAGCCAGGGATGATCCTATCACTGGTGGTAGCCCGACGGGGTTAAGGAAGAACCTAGAAAAGGGACGATCCTGATATCCCGAGGGGTGGAAGAATCACCTAGATAGGGAAATATCTTATTATGGGGGGTAGCCCCAGGTATTAAGGAAGAACCTAGCGAGGGACGAACCCGATACAGTTCACCACTGATCCGTTGGTCATTTGTATTATAGCTGTGCACAAATTTTATAGTACAGATTCTGCAGTAAAGATAAAGCAATATAAATCATATAAAGTACATGATTCCACAATATAACTAAAGGTGGTCTTTTATGCTACACCAGTGTACAGTTTCACTTGAGTTGTTATGTCATATACAGTATTTCCTGGCTTACATACTTAGTATATTTTCTCATACTAACGTCCCTTATGAGGGACCTGCATTTCATGCTACAGGTACAGGTGCTAGTAGATCTCCCCAGTAGGAGTATAGGATATTCAGCTGCTGTCACCAAGCTCCAGGTTGCTTCGGGGCTTTATATATGTCTAGAGCTTACATGTTTCATTGCTCAGTTTGTTGAGGTGGGGCCTGTCCCAACCCTTATCAGATGTGTTTCTTTATTTAGAGGCTTTGTAGACTATGAAAAGTAATGTTTGGTCATGTCTCGTACTTTAAATACCGTGGCCCCAACGACCTAGTCATATGCATTTCCTTTTGTCCTGTTATCACGGTTTATCTTCTTAAAGCAATGTCAAACAGAGAAACCCCTTATAGTCTGTATAGAAAGCGCATAGTTATATATTGGTTCTCCTAAGCCTTATCGGCGATGGGTGCCAGTCTGCCCTAATGGGACTTTGGGGCGTGACAAAGAACAAACTATTAGCAATTTCAATTTTTGCAATTTTCTTTATCCAGTGTCTGTTCGCGATGGTACTGTGACGTGCCTCCATTGCAAACATGTATAAATTCATACTCTGAGATAGGTTCGCATCATGGACCAGATGCAGACCTGTGTAAATTCTACGCTGCTATTTTTCTTGCGGTCTAAGGCTTTCAAGTCTTGGGCCTAAGTGTCCCAAAATGTGAATATAGATATACTTAGAGATTTTTCACCCACATATCATTCTAAACATTCTCCAACACTCACTCAAACACTTAGATAATATTTCACCTCATAAAGTCAAGACTCAAGACCCTTTCCAAATCTTAAGGGTTGCACTCAAGCTTCAAGTCTGCATCCCCAATTCTCATCAAGTTCATCTCTAAAGCTAAGGCATGTGGGTTTCTTTCATAGGTTTCTTTCACCCGTGATACCCAAGCTTCCTTTTACTTAAACTTGCATGATTTGAAGATGTTTTAATCATGGGTCATATTTGTTATCAAAATCACTCCACACTATGTTAGGGTTTATGAAATTATCACTATTTTGATATGTTTTAAGCTATGAAACCAAGGTCTATTATAAGATTTGATGAAGGATTTTGATGTATATTGCTTGAGGGTGTTACCAAGTATATTAAAGGTTTTACATTAAATTTTCTAGCATGATTTCACTCTTGAATTGCATGATTTTACACTAGCACTACACACTATTTAAGTGTTTCATAAAATGTCCAGTTATGGTTTCTTGAGGAATTGAAGATCCTATGCATGTCTTATCAGTTGAACAACTATATGATGATGAAATAATGATGGAATGATAATGAAAGGGAATGTATGTATATGATGATGAAAAAGGTGTACATATATGATATTATCTCTATAGTGTTGAGGATAACCAAGCCTAGCTCAGGAAGTTGTAGGCTCGAGTAACCTTGTTGAGAGGTTAGTACCTCGATCGCCTAATTTGCAAGGTGGTAATCTCAGATAACCTTGTTGGGAGTTTGTACCTATCAACATTGTTGTAGGTTTGTACCCATTAACCTTGTTGGGGGTTTGTACTCCTTCAACCCATTGGGGGTTTTGTACTCCATCAACCTTGTTGGGGGATTATGAAGGGGTTTATACCTCATGCGTCTATCCAAAGGGGGGTACTAGGCCTTGACTTACACTATAATGGTCACTTCTTACACTCATATTATGTTCTATGTTAGCATGATTTTACTTCAAGCATCATTCATACATGTCATATAGTTGGTATGCTATCTATTGCTTATGATTGTGCATTTTGCCTATGATACCTATCATTTGTTGCATTGCATCCTACAAATTTAGTACATTCAAATGTACTAACGCATACTCTATGCCTATATGATGTCACCATGTAGGAACTAGTGCACCACTTGATCCTCCTCCTCCTCCACGTGGCTAGTTCAGTTGTCCTATAAGCTTCTTTGTGAGTCCTCCACTTCAGGGATGTTGCTTATGAACTCTTGCTATGTATTATGACTATACTTCTATTTGTTATGTATTGACTATGAGGGTGAGACTGGTTGCTTATCTTGGACCCCGTTCTTATCTATGTAGTAGAGGTGTTGTTGGACATATTATGTATCTATGTTATGCGTCTTGACTCTCTTGTTTCTTGATGTTATGATATGATGGTTTATCCTTAGTCCCAATTCCCTTATTTATACTTATTTCCAATTGTCATTTTAATTGCATCCACGACCAAGGATGTCTAATGATATGTTATAAGGCTTGTTTGGGGTTCGTTCGGGTTCCCTATTTGTCGGTCTCATCTAGGCCCTACGCTTGGCTCATGATAAAGGTGGTATCAAATCACTAGGTTTTTAGATCCTCGGATTCCAACACACTACAGTGATTATAGTCCTAATCATAATTGTGTTGTGCACCATAATTATGAGTAGGAGGCTAAATAACGTTTTAGGAATTATTTTCCTTCTTCATATTCTAAGTCATGCTATAGAGTTGAAGTAAGCTTTCCTCCCCTAATGTTTGTTCTTTGCTATGCTAGATTATACCTAATACGAGAGAAAGATGAGCCCGCATACCCGAGGAACAACCCGTCAATTGAGAGCTTAGGGATGCTCTTACCTTGCTTGCACAAGTGGTGCCTAATCAAGCCAATTAAGGGTCCTAAGCTCCTCATACTCCTACATCAGCTTCTTGGGTGAGAGACTTCATAAGAATGAATCCCCCAAAATTCCATAGGTCAAAGTTGAGCGAGAATCCTAAAGAATTAATTGATGAGGTTTACAACATTTTGTCTATTATGGGTATGAGGCTATAATATAAGGTGGAGTTGGCATCTTACCAACTCAAAGTAGTATCACAAATATGGTACAACTAATAGAAGGAGGAAAAAGGAGTCAACTATATGGTACTTTGGGAGGAGTTCAAGGTGGCCTTCCTTAATCAGTTCTTCCCTTTTGAACATAGGAAAGCTAAGTTGGTAGAATTATGAATTTGGGACAAGGTTCCATGAGTGTAAGGGAGTATTCCCTCAAGTTCACCAAACTTTCAAACTTTTCTCCTCACTTGATTGCCAACCCAAGTTGGAGGATGAACAAATTAGTTATGGGTGTCTCCGACTTGGTTAGTAAAAAATGTTGATCCAGAAAGTTGATTAGTAACATGGACTTATCATGGTTGATGACCTATGTCGAACAAATGCAAGACGAGAAATAGAGGAAGAGAGGGGGTCATGAGGCCAAGAGGGCCCATTTTTAGGGTAAGTTCCAAAAGAGTGGTCGATTCCAATGAGGCCAAGGGTCTTCTCATGCAATTCAAAAGAAGGTTACAAATGATTTTTTCAAGGGCCCAAGGTGGTAGGGGTGTGGTTCCTATTGATGTGTGTCCAAAGTATGGTATGGGTCATGGTGGCCCATGCTTGAGGGATATCAGTGCTTGCTATGGTTGTGGGGAAATGGGACATAAGGCAATATATTGCCCTCAAAATTGCAATAGGTAAGGAGGTTCATCCTCAAGGTGCTAATGCAGTCCCTTTGGGAAGAAGTGGCCTACAAGATGGTGCCCCAAGGCATAATCAGTTTTACGCTTTGGTTGGGAGGCAAAGGATTGATGAAGTCCCCGACATTTTTACCGGTATATTGAAAATCTTTGACTTCGATATGTATGCATTGATTGATTTGGGTGACACTCTTTATTTTGCTACCCCTTTATTGCCAAAAAGTTCCATGTTGACCCCGATGGTTGCATGAGTCATATGAGGTGTCTACTCCTATTGGTGCATCTATTGTTTCTAGAAAAGTTTATAGAAGTTGTCCTATTTGCATCTTGCATAAAATGTTGCCTTGTGATCTTGTTGAGTTAGACATGGTTGATTTTGATATCAATCTTGGGATGGATTGGTTGCATGCCTACTATACTTCTATTGATTGTAGAACCCATAGGGTCAAATTCTAATTTGTAAATGAACCTACTCTTGAGTGGGAGAGATAAGATATGGTCATCAAGAGTAGATTCATCTCTTGCATTAAAGCCCATAAGATGATCTCTAAAGGGTGTGTTTACTATCTTGTGAAGGTTAGGGATGTGGAGTCTAAAGTCCTTCCCAAACAGTCGATTTGGTTGTAAATGAGTTTCTTGATGTCTTCCCAAATGACCTTCACAGTATTCCTCCCTAAAGGGAAATAGATTTTGGCATAGATCTTCTTCCAAATACTCAACCCATTTCTACTCCTCCTTACCGTATGGTCTACAGTTGAGTTGAAAGAGTTGAAAGAACAATTGAGGGACTTGTTGGAGAAGGGATTCATTAGGCCTAGCCAATCACTTTGGGGTGTAACGGTGTTGTCTGTGAAAAAAATAATGGGCCCCTTAGGATGTCTTTGGACTACTGGAAACTCAATACGGTCACCATCAAGAATAGGTATCCTCTTCCATGGATTGATGATTTGTTTGACAAATTTCAAGGGGCTACCCATTTCTCTAAGATTGATCTTCGATCCGAGTATCTTTAAGTGAAGGTAAGGGAGTGTGATATTCCCATGATGGCCTTTTGGACTAGATATCGGCATTATTAGTTTGTTGTTATGTCTTTTAGGTTGACCAATGCACTAGTTATCTTCATGGACCTTATGAATAGGGTCTTCAAACCCTACCTTGATTCCTTTGTTGTGGTCTTCATTGATGATATTTTTATCTATACTCTTGGTGTGAAGGAGCATAGGGCTCATTTGAGGGTTGTGCTGCAAAGATTGAGGGAGAAGAAATTGTATGCTAAATATGAAAAGTATGATTTTTTTTTACGGGAGGTTATTTCCTTAGGCATGTGGTGTTGGGAGATGATATAAAGATGGATCCTAAAAAGACCGATATTATTAGAAATTGGCCAAGACCATTCACCCCGTCAGATATTAGAAGTTTCTTGGGGTTAGCAGGCTATTATCGAAGGTTTGTGAATGGGTTCTCTTCTATTGCTTCCTGTATGATGAAATTGACTCAAAAGAAGGCTATATTTGTGTCGATCGATGAATATGAGAGGAGCTACCAAACCTTAAAAGATAAGCTTATTGTTGCCCCTATATTATCACTATCGGATGGGCTTGAGGGATATATGGTTTATTGTGAGTCTTCCAAAGTTGGTTTGGGTTGTGTGCTAATGCAAAATAGTAAGGTGATAGCCTATGCTTCTATGCAACTCAAAGTGCATGAAAAGAAATACTCTACTCATAATCTTGAATTGGCCGCTGTAGTATTTGCTTTGAAAATTTGGTGACATTATTTGTATGAGGTGCATGTTAATGTGTTCACCGACCATAAGAGCCTCCAATATGTCTTCACTCAAATATCTCAACATGAGGCAAATAAGGTGGATAGAACTTCTTAAAGATTATGATATTAATGTGCATTATCATCCGAGTAAGGCAAATGTGGTGGTGGATGCTTTGAGTAGGGGTGTCCATTGGTATCCTAGCTCATGTTGATAGTGGTGAGAAGGAGATCGCTAGGGAAGTACATCAGTCAACTAGGTTGGGGGTTAGAATGGAGGAGGTTGGTAGTAGTAATGTTGTTGTTGTGGATGGCTCTAGGTCTTCTTCAGTTGATTAGGTAAGGTTAAACAAGATCTTGATCCCTCCTTGTTAGAATTGAAGGCCTTGGTAAAAGAGGGCAAGGTGGAGGTTTTCTACCAAGGGGGAGATGGTGACCTTAGGTACCAAGGTAGGTTGTGTTTACCGTGTGTTGATGGCTTGATAGAAAAGTTCCTTGATGAGGCCCATAACTCTTCTTATTATATCCACCTTGGTTCCACCAAGATATACAAAGACTTGAGAGAGGTGTATTGGTAGGGAGGCAGGAAAAGTGACATTGCAAAATTCATTCCTGGTTGTCATAGTTGTCAACAAGTCAAAACCGAACATCAAAGGTTGGGTAGCCTAACTCAAGACATAGAGATTGCTACTTAGAAGTGGGAGGTGATTAATGTGGATTTTGTGGTTAGGTTGCCTAAGACTAGAAAAGGTTTTGATTCCATTTAGTTTGTGGTTGATAGGATGATAAAATTAGCTCACTTCCCACTAGTTAAGACCACATATGGGGCTGAAGATTATGCAAGGTTATACATACATGACTTGGTGAGGTTGCATGGGATTCCTTTGTCCATCTTATCGGATCATGGAGCTCAATTTACTTCATATTTTTAGATATATTTCCACCCTCAAATGGATGGTCAAGCCTAAAAGACCATCTAAACCCCTAAGGATATGCTTAGAGCATGTGTGTTGGAGCTTAAAGGTAGTAGGGATGATCATCTTCTATTGATTGAGTTTGCCGACAACAATAGTTATCATTCTAGCATCGGTATGACTCCTTTTGAGGCTCTCTATGGCAGACATTGTAGATCACCAATTAGTTGGTTTGAGGTTGGTGAGGTAGCTTTGTTGAGACCAAGTCTTGTTATTGAGGCTATTGAGAAGGTTAGGATGATTAGATAAAGGTTGAAGATGGCCCAAAGTCGCCAAAAGTCCTATGCCGATGTGAGGAGAAGGGACCTTGAATTCCAAGTTGGTGATTGGGTTTATTTAAAGGGATCATCCATGAAGGGTGTGGTTCATTTTGGTAAAAAGGGTAACTTGACTCCAAGATATGTTGGTCCTTATAAGTTCATGAGAAGGGTTGGCAAGGTAGCTTATGAGTTGAGATTGCCTAGTGCAATGGATTTGGTCCATCCGGTGTTCCATGTGTCCATATTAAGAAAATGTGTGGGTGATCCAAATTCCATTATACCTCTTGATGTTATGGATGTTGTTGAGGATAATTTGACATATGAATATGTTTCAATTCATATTTTGGATAGGCAAGTGAAGAGGTTGAGAAACAAAAAGGTAGCTTTTTTTAAAGTCCTTTGGAGGAATCAACAAGTTGAGAGTGCTACTTGGGAGGCCAAAGCGGACATACAAAGGCGATATCCTTAGCTTTTCCACTCTACTCAAGCTGAAGGTATTGATCTAAGTCCTTTATATGATCTCAAGTTTTAAATTCAGCCCTCATGTCATTGCATATGTTCATGATTAAATTGACAAGTTCATGATGATTTTATACTTATGATGAGATTTAGGAAATGATATTTGTTGCATCTCGGTGTAGGCTGAAATGGTCATGCTTGTGTCTCTCATATACGTTTCTTTGACATTCAGGGACGAATGTTTCCAAGGGAGAGATATTGAAATGACCCCAAAAAGTGCCCAAAAATGTGCCTCAAAATTTGCCCGAATTTTCATATATCTCAAAATTCGTGTACGATATCAAAAATTCAACTGTATATCATTGATCAGGGTGCCATTTTAAGTGGAAAATTAGTCTATCCCCGATTTAAGAGGAAACAATTAGCAATTTTAATTTTTTGCAATTTTACTTATCCAGTGTATGTCTGTGATGGTACTGCAACGCGCCTCCATCATGGACATGTATAAATTTAGCCTTAGTGACAGGTTTGCATCGTAGACCAGACATGGAATGCTTCCTAATTATTATTCTTGTGGTCCAAGACTTTTAAGTCTTGGGCTTAAATGTCCCTAAATGTGAATTAACCTATACTTAGTCATTTTTCACCCTCATATCATTCTAAAAATTCCCCAAAACTCACTCAAACACTTAGCCAATGTTTCACCTCATAAATTCAAGTCTCAAAACCCTTTTTGAATCATGAGGATTGGTCTCAAGCTTCAAGTCTCCATCTTCAATCTTCATCAAGTTCATATCTAAAGCTAAGTATGTGGGTTTCTTTCGTGGGTTTCTTTCACCCATGATACCCAAGCTTCTGTTTACTTAAACTTGCATGATTTAAAGATGATTTTCTCATGGGTCATATTTGTTATCAAAATCACTCCATGCTATGTTAGGGTTTATTAAATTGTTACTGTTTTGCTAAGTTTTGCGCTATGAAACCAAGGTCTATTGTAAGATTTGATAATTTGTTTTAATGTATATTACTTGAGGGTGTTATCAAGTATTTATTGAAGGTTTTACATTGAATTTTAGCATAATTTCGCTTTTGGATTGCATGGTTTTACACTAGCACTATACACCTTATAAGTATTTGATAAAATGTATGGTTATGGTTTCATGAGGAATTAAAAGTCCTATGCATGTCTTATAAGTTGAATAACTATATGATGATGAAATGATGATGAAATGATAACTAAATGATAATGAAAGGAAATGTATGTATATGATGATGAAAGGAGTGTATATATATGATATTATCTCTATAGTGTTGGAGATGACCAAGCCTACCTTGGGGGGTTGTAGGCTTAGGTAACATTATTAAGGGGTTAGTACATTGATTGCCTAATTCGAGAGGTGGTAGGCTCGGGTAATCTTGTTGGGAGTTTATACCCATCAACCTTATTGGGGGTTTGTATCCATCAACCCGTTGGGGGGTTTGTACTCCATCAACCTATTGGGAGATTTGTACTCCATCAACCTTGTTGGGGTATTAGTACTCCATCAACCTCATGAAGGGTTTTGTACCTCATGCACCTATACAAGTGGGTGCTAGGCTTTTGCTTTCACTGTAATGGTCACTCCTTACACTCATATTACATTCTATGTTAGCATGATTTTACTTCAAGCATCATCCATACATGTCATATTGTTAGTATACTATCTATTGCTTATGATTATACATTTTGACTATGATACCTACCATTTGTTTCATTGTATCCTACATACTTAGTACATTCAAACATACCAACGCATACTCTATGCCTACATGATGTCACCATGTAGGAACCGGTGTATCGCTTGATCATCATCATCCTCCACGTGACTAGTTAGATTGTCCTACAAGCTTGTTGGTGAGTCCTCCACTTCGGGGACGTTGCTTATGAACTCTTACTATGTATTAAGACTATATTTCTATGGGTTATGTATTGACTATGAGGATGAGCTCGGTTGCTTGTCTTGGCCCTCGCTCTTATCTATGTAGTAGAGGTGTTGTTGGACATATTATGTATCGATATTATGTGATTGACTCTCTTGTTTTTTCATGTTATTATATGAAGGTTTATCCTTAGTCCCAATTCCCTTGTTTATGCTTATTTCTCATCGTTTTAATTGTTTCCGTGACCAAGGATGTGTAATTACATGCTATGAGGCTTGTTTGGGGTTTGTTTGGGTTCCTCATTCGTCGGTCATGTCTAATCCCTTGGCTTGGGTCATGGCATGGGCTTGTAACATAGACTCAGTGGGCTTTGGTATGGTATTTTTTAAAAATAGTCACTAAAAGTCATCTTTGAACTACGTTTTTCATCACTTTTACCTTATCAACTCAAATATTTTCACCTTATCCTTCATTTTTCCACATTCAAGCTTTTTCGAGTATTTTCTTATCATTTTTTAGCTTTTGTATCATTTTTACACTTCATTTTGATTTTAACACTCAATGTAAGGTACTTTTCTATTTTTCTTGTACCCGGTACATGATTTTCTTCTATTTTTCCTTATTCTCATCTCACCACCTTATTTTGTTATTTTCCCCATACACCGACCATGCTCAACTTAGGTTTTTAGCCTATGTTGAAGTACAACATATCTATCCACCAAAACAGGGCCACATTTTGTAGCCACCCTCATCTTAGGATTTTTGCCTCAATCAAGGTTCATAATGCTCAAGGACAGACCAGGGCTAATGTCAAGGTTTTTCACTAGACAAGGTTAGGCTAATTAAGTGTTTTCGAAAGAATTAGTTCATGTAAGGCTCAAATATTTGGAACAAGGAATAAACATTATTTCATTGGTTATTTTAGGATAAAGTGGACTAATTTAAAGAACAAAGACCTAAAATCCCTTCGTATTCCATTTAATCTACAATCTATCTTAGAGTAAAAGGGCAAGTTTTGAATTAACACAAAAATTCATGAATTTGGCAAAATAATCTCACACTCACATGGCATTACATCCATTATCAACAAGCAACTCAAAGATTATGCTTCATGTCTCATTTACCCTCACTTATCGAAAAACTACTGTCAAAAACCCAAACATGCATGGTTTCCATTTAACTACTAATCAAAACTTTTCAGTAGGTACTAATTTTCAAAACAAAACATTAAAGCATGTTATGTGCCATAAGTATTAGTACTATATGCTATAAATATCATCTGAACATCCTAAATATGTAGGTTCAACAAAATTAAATATCTATAAGGAAGAAGAACACAGGCAAGAAACCTTGGGATCGAAATTTAGGGTAGTTATGGACCATAAGCTGCTCAGACTTCACCAAGGCCTGGCTCATAACTACCCACACCCCATCAATAAACTTGTGCATTGTCCTCAGTGCACCAACTCAAGTAAAAATAGGATAGGTAGGGGTTAGAAACATACCTCAGCACCTAAGTGCCAATCTACGCCAATCTACCTTGGGTTTCCTCCCAAGAAATGCCTAATTTATTATTGCGGCATGACATACCTCTATGAGTACTCAGACTTCCTCAAGATCGCATTCTTCAATCGTCATGATCTCTTTCACATGTCCAAGGTATGGCATGACTCTTTGGTCGTTTGCTTTGAAAGTACCTCCATTTTGTCCCTCCAATGAAATATTCATATAATCAAAGATGCATGCTACACGAAAGGGTCCCAACCATCTGAATTTGAGCTTCCTAGGGAACAACTTTAGTCTAGAATTGAAGAGTAGAACTAAGTCACCTGGTGTGAATTGGCAGTTTTCTATGTAGTGGTCAAGTTGTATCTTCATATCCTTTCAAATGAAACTCATCAAGCTCATTTAGTTAGCTCAATCTAGAGGTAGCTGCATCATTCCAATCCAGATTCAACTTTTTCAATGCCCACATTGCTTTATGCTCAAGTTACACTAGCAAATGATAGACCTTCCCAAAGATAAGTTGATATGGGGATATGCCTATAGGGATCTTGAATACAGTCTGGTATGCTCATAATGCATCATCCAGCTTTTGAAGCCTATCTGTTCAGTTTGCATTCATAGTCTTAGATAAAATCTGTTTAATTTCCCTGTTTGACACTTCCACTTGCCCGCTTGTTTGTGGATGATAAGGCATTTCCACCCTATGTTTATCTCCATACTTTTCAAGAAGAGCTTTAAAACGTCTATTGCAGAAGTGAGAAACTTCATCACTGATGATAGCCCGAGAAGTACCAATTCTTAAGAAGATGTTCCTTTTTAGGAATATTGTGACACATTTACCCTCATTGTTAGGTAGAGCCACGACCTCCACCCACTTTGATACATAATCCATAGCAACTAAGATGTACTTGTTTCCATGTGAGCTAAAACATGGTCCCATGAAATCTATCCCCCATACGTCAAATAGCTTGATCACTAAAATAGGATTTAGAGGGAGCTCATGCTTGTGAGTAACCCCACCTTCTCTTTGGCACCTATCACAAGCTTTATTATAATCATGAGCAACTTGGTGGATGGTGACAAATAATAACGACATTGTAGAACCTTATGGGATATTCGAATCCCACTATGATGTCCACCCACCAATGATGAGTGGAATGCCTCAAGTATGCTCATCATTTCAACCTCAGGAACACAGCAATAAACAATCCTATCAGCACATACATATAACAAGTATGGGTCATCCCAAAAGAACTTTCTCACATAATGCATAAACTTTGGACATTGATATGTTTTTAAGTTGGGTAGCACAATATCACTCACCAAGTAATTTGCATAATTTACAAACCAAGGTATCAGTTCATGCGATGCAGCTAACACTCTCTCATCAAGGAAGGAATACTTTATCTCGAGTACATTATCAAATTTCATCACTGCCAAATCTTCTATCTAGATAGCTAATCTGCAACCTGATTTTATGTCCATTTTCTGCCAATGAGATCAAAGTTGAACTCTTGCAAGAGGAGCACCCATCTCATCAACTTTGGCTTTGCATCCTTTTTAGCTATAAAATATTTAAGTATTGAGTGGTTTGTATGCACCACCACTTTGGATCCCAACAGATATGATCTGAACTTTTTGAATGCAAAGACCAATACAAGTAACTCTTATTTTATGACAGGATAATTCTTTTAGACTATATTTAGGTCTTTGCTGGTGACGCGCCCTAAAATGTGTTTCAAAATTCTCCATAACTCTACTTTTAATATATCTCAAAATTCGTGTGTGATTTTAAAAATCCAACTTCATATTCTTTATCAGGGGAAAAAATTGTCTGAAAAATGGGTATAACCCAAATTTTAGAAGATCCATAGCAAAAAAATAATTTTTGCTAATTTTATGATTTCAATGTACATTCTCGACTAGCCCGCGATGCAGATTGGGTGTGGATCTGTATAAAAACTAGCTCCATGATGGGTTTACATCATGGACTAGATACGGACCAGTATATTATTTTCCTTAGTTTTTTTGTTTCAGCTCCAAGGGCATTGGGGTCATAGCCCCATGCCCACTTAAGCGTGAAATCACCCACACTTAGCCTTTTTTCAACTCTATAACTCATAAAACCCTGTCTCAAACCCCTCTAAGACTCTATCAATTCTCTCATTGAAATCTAAAGATCTCACGCTCAACTTTGGAAATCAAGGATTCATTTCAAGATCTAATACTACTTCAATTTCACTTCAAAGAATTCATGGTTTAAGGTATGTGGGTTTCATCTATCGGTCCTTTCACCCATAGAGCCCAACATTCCCTTTTCATAAAAAGTGCATGTTTTCAAGTTGTATTACTCATGGGTATCTCTCATCATGGATTATGAGTATACATTATGTTGGGATTTTATGAAGCATTAATTGATTATGCATGACTATCTATTTCAAGCTTATACCATAAATTTTGATTTTGTCCATTAAGACTATGCATGTTTTGAGATATGAAACTATGAACTATTATGAGCTTTTGGGGTGGATTCTAAGGTACCCTACATGAGGGTTTTACTAAATTTTGGTGGATTAATTTGCATTAAGTTTACTCATCTTATTCTCTCTTGAATTGTATGATTTTTAACAAGTATCATGAACCCACCATGTGTTTGATAAAATGTCAAGTAAAGAATTCTCAAGTTATTGATGATCTATTTCATGATTTACAAGTCAAATGACTATATGATGATTAAGGGTTTTCAAGTATGTATTGAATTCATGAAAAGTATCTATGATTTAACAAGTATCAAGTTAAGCCCTATTTCAAAATTTTTACCTCTTGTGAGTCATTCATGTTAAATCAAGGGTTCATGTATAATTATGATCTACTCTAATGTTCAATTTAGGCTCACTACTAGAGGTGAAGCATATCTAAGAGCTATACATGTCATGTTTCCATGTTTCTTACAAGTTATAGAAGTTATTATTATTTTAAGTATTCTATAGGATTTGACTTAGCACCAAATTAAGGCTTAATATGACGGCTCGACCGAAGTTCTCATATAAAGTCTTTAGTCTCTAAACTATGTGCCACCATAAGATTATGATTATTACTCTTGCTATACTACTGGATCCATCTAGTTCATGTTATCATGTTTCGTTTGCCTTGCCAAGTAGACCATACTTAGTTGGGAGGTGTCATGCCCAGTCACCTGAATCGAGGGGGGTGTTAGGCCTCAGAGACTAAGTTGTAGCTGCTTGGTCTATGTAGATTGAGGTCACTTCCCACATACGTATGATGTGTATATTATGTAAGGTGAATAATTTATAAGCATGTTTTATTATGAGCATTGATCATGCATGCTATATTGAGATTATATATCCATTGCTTATGATTATGCATCTTGGTTATATTGGCTTATGTCTTGTTGCATTGCATCTCACATACTTAGTACATTTGAACATACTAACGCATATTATATGCCTATATGATATTACTATGTAGGGAGCGAAGCTCCTTTTGATCATCCTCCACGTGGCTAGTTCGATACTTCGGAGATAAGCATTGGTGAGTCCTCAAGTCCGAGGACACCATCTGCATTACTCTTGATATTTTGAGACATTATTATGTTAAAACTTGTTATTATGAGGGTGAGCCTAGAAAGTGTCTTGGCCCTCGCTCCATTCCAAGTTATAGGTGTTGTTAGATATTATGATATACTTATACTATGAGTTTGACTCTTTTATGCTTTTATGATTATCAAAGACTTCTTTAAGTCCCGCTTCCCTTTTTATTATATCTCTTGTTATTGTTATTTTTCTTCCATGACCAAGGATATGTGATTGATATGTGATTGATATGCTAAGATGCTTATTTGTGGTCACTTTGGGTTCCCATTCATCGTGTCACATCTAGGCCCTAAGTTTGGGTCGTGACAACTGGCATAATATATGGGATGTTCTAACTTCTCCTTGCGTTGTCCCAATACCATGCCTAGAGCGATCCCACTTGTATCACACATGATTTCAAAGGGTTTACACTAGTTTGGAGCCACAATAATTGGTGTTGAGATCAACCTCTTCTTTAACTTTCAAAGGCTTGAATACATGCATAATCAAACACAAACTTAGCATCTTTCTCCAATAATTTAAACAATGGGCGTGAAATTCTAGAGAAGTCTTTTATGAACTTCTAATAAGATCCTGCATGTCCCAGGAAATTCCTCAAATCTTTTATTGAGATGGGTGGTGGAAGCTTCTCAATCACCTTAACTTTAGCTCTATCGACCTCAATGCCTTTGCGAGATATCCTGTGGCCTAACACAATACCCTCTTTCACCATAAAATGATACTTTTCCTAGTTTAGAACCAAATGACTTTTGACACATCTTTGCAACAGATCGTGTAGGTGTACCAAACAATCCTCAAATAAGTTTCCAACCACACTAAAATCATCCATGAAGACCTCAATAGTACTCTCCACCATGTCTCATCAGATGGACATCATACATCTCTAAAATATTGTTGGTGCATTACACAACCCAAATAGCATCCTCTTAAATGCAAAGGTACCATAAGGGCATGTAAACATGGTCTTCTCTTGATCCTCCGGAGCAATGATGATCTGATTATAGCTAGAATACCCAACAAGAAAATAGTACCACCCTTTTTCTGCTAGTCTGTTAAGTATTTGATCCATGAATGGCATTAGAAAAGTGATCTTTCTCTTTCGATGCATTGAGCTTTCTATAATCCATGCACACTCTCCATCTTGTGACTTTACTCAAAGGGATCAATTCATTATTAGCATTAGGTACCACTATGATACCCCCTTTCTTTAAAACATACTATACCGGGCTCACCCATTCAATATCGGTGATTGGGTAGATTATTCCTATATCTTACCATTTAATAATCTCTTTATGAACAACCTCTTGCATAGGAGGATTTAGGCGCCTTTAATGTTCAATGCTCGGCTTGTTGTCCTTGACTAACTGGCTTTTGTGTATACATACCCTAGGAATGATACCAATAATGTATATAACAGTCCATCCCATGGCCTTCTTACATTTTTTAAGCATGATTACAAGGGCATATGCTTGCTTATCAGTCAAATTTGCAGCTACTATGACCGATAAAGTGTTGTTGCCTCCCAAAAGTGCAGATTGCAAATGTGCTAGAAGCTCTTTAAATTCTAACACTCGTGGGTCTTCTATGGAGGGCTTAGTGGGTGGTTACTCCTGATTCTAAAAATCTAGCTCTAGTTTAGTTTGGCACCTAAAACCAAAAGGCACCCTTAAAGCATTTACTGTCTCCTCAAAGTCTGGGACACCATCACAATCGAAGTTCATCAACACTGCCTCTAAAGTTTCAACACCTAGTCATAATTCTCAAGTGGTACCTCTAGCTCATCATCATCAATAGGCTCGATAATCAAAACCACTTTCACATTATTGTCCTTCCGTTCTTATTGAGACACATTGAACATGACCTTATCTTTGCCAAATTTGAATGTGAGCAAACCATTCTCCATATCAACCAAGGTGCATCTGGTAGCTAAGAAGGGCCTTCCCAAAATAATAGGAACTTCAAAATCAACCTCACAATTAAGAATCACAAAATCTGTAGGAAATTTGAATCTTTCAACCTTTCACAATAGATTATAAAGTATCCGTGCAGGTTTCTCGACAATTCTATCCACTATTAATAACATTATCTTAGTTGGAGTAAGGGAAACCAAACCAAACTTATTGAAAATGCAAGAGGCATTAAATTGATACTAGCACCCAAATCACAAAGTGTTTTTGCAAACTCTACATCTCCTATAGTGCACAGTATAGTGAAAGCACCTACATCTTCGCGCGTTTGTGCCAATAACTTAGTAGTGATAGCACTATAATGTTGAATCCCTTTAGAAATCTCTTGACTCACAGTCTGCTTCTTAGTAACCAAATCTTTCATATACTTTGCATAACCTGGCATTTTCCCTAAAGCTTCAATCAGAGGAATGTTGATGGATAGTTGCTGAACAATAGAGAGAAAGTGTTTGAACTTGCCTTCCTTCTCCCTCTTTTTGAGTCTTTGAGGTAAAGGAGGAGGAGGTATTCGAATAGTCTTATACTTCTTTAACTCTTTAACAACTTCACCTACCCCATGCTTGACACAATATTCTCCCTCAACCACATCTTTATTTGCAACTATCTTATCACGAACATCTTCTACCTTAACTGGCATAGGAGGATCAATGGTACTCTTGCCACCTCTAGTGGTAACCACCATACATTTCCCTTCATTCTTTGGATTTTGAACTGTGTTACTAGGCAATATACCCTTCTGATGCTAATTCAATTGAGTAGACACTTAACCTAATTGTTGCTCAAGTTGTTTAATGGCCACAGAATGAGACTTTATCTTTTGATTAATGCTTGAAGTATTGGATTTCACTCCCCTTAGAGTTTCATCTTGTGTCTCAGCCTTCGTCAATAAATGATCAAATATTTCCACAATTCTCGAATTGCTTGTGCCAATGTCTCGATTATGTGGTGGCACATATGGAGCCCATTCCTAAAACCAACTCTTTTGTCCCAATCTGCTTCAAGACCCCTGTTTCTCTCATAATAACCACCTCAATTATCTCTATAAGCTCTATCTCTTGCATAGTTTATACCATGGTTTCCTTGACCTTGGCGCCAATAGTCCTGATTAGACCCTTGGAAATTGGTCTAGAAACCCCCCATCTAATTAGTCACAAAACAAGCATACTCATCATAATAAGGCTCATAGTAGATGGGTGAATATGGAGGTTGGTGGACTACCACATTCACTCTTTCCTGATTTTGCTTGATCACCACATCCATGCTTGTGCAGAATTGAGCAAGTTATTGCATAATCTCCTCACTGATTTCAGCTTGCTCTGAACCAACATTAATAGCACATGAGCTCCTTGTAGAAGCTCTCTCCCATCATCCCTATGTACGATTAGTTTTGACCACTTGCTCCATACGCTAAGTAATCCTTGCAAATGGTTGATCTAGAAACATGCCCCCTATAATAGTATCAGCACAAGCTTGGCTATTCTTATCAAGGGCAAGGTAAAAGATCTCCACCAAGGCATAATCCACTATCTAGTAGTCAGGGACGCTCCTCAAACTTTTAGTAAACTGCTCCTATGTAATGCTAAATGAATTACTAGGAATTTACTCAAAATTGTTGATCTTATCCTTTAATTTGAACCTCTTCGACCTAGGGAAGTATCTTTCTAAAAAGGACTTTTGCAAATCTGCCCAGCTGGTGATTGAACTTTACGGGAGCTTAAATAGCCATAGTGCAACATTGCTCATAAGTGACAATGGAGAAACATAAAGCCCTACAACATCTATAGATAGATTTTGTGTCCCCATCACACTCTTGCAAATAAATGGAACGTTGCGCAAGTGGCTATGTGGATCCTCTGATGCTAGGCTTGAAAATAATCCCCAATTTTGCAGCATTTAAAGTAACCAACTAGAAATAGTAAACTTTGTGTTAGCCGATAGTGGTGGCAACACAATAGCCTAGGTTACATCTATAGTCATAGAGTTCAATCTATATTAATTCCACCGGTAAGCATTTTCATTGAAGTCCCCAGGCTATGGAATATTCTCAAAAGGAGGTAGATTTTCATTCCAATAATCATCATCAACATTTTGATTCAATTCTGCATTACCCGCGATGTTAAATTCTCTTGAGCCATTCTTCTTGTAATACATTGGATCTCTAGATAAAGTGGAGTTGAGGAATTGCCTTGATTCCTAGTGTTGGGCATATACTACTTAGTATACCCTATAAAGAAACAAAACAAAAAACAAAAACAAAAGTAAAATACAAGGGAACTAAGAAATTAACACTCGAATTACAATTACTAGTGATTTAATCAAAGTCTAGCCATATTCCCCAGCAATAGCACCAGAATCTTTGATCACGCCCAAGTTACGTCTCTCTTTTGGAGGATAAAGTAGTCGTTGTCAAATATAAAACTTAACTAAGGTTAAAGTCAAATCCTACAGAGAATATGGAGAATTTCCAAATAGATACACTAATAAACAATTCAAGTATTAATTAACTTAATTCCCCCGAGAGGGGGGGAAGGAGGGTTGCAATTATTGATAAAAAATTAAACTAAATTAACTAAAACAAGAGACAAAGATAATGGAGAGCAACTTGGGAATTGTGTTTCCCATGGTTCACCAACTAAATATCCTCGGATAACCCAATTCTCGACTAGAGTATAGTATATAGGATGGTAATTTAAGTTCACCAAGCCTTTTGGTCAAAGGTGAGAGGTCAATTTCACTACTTGACTTGGTACGTCTCCATAATGTGCAATACTAATCATAACCCATAGTCCCAGTCAACCTCCTCTTGGTCAAGTTCGGTTGATTAGATGAGAATACATCATTGAATTCTGTTACCAATCTCTTTTCCTATTCATTACCACCTGGATTGAGAAGGTAACACTATGCAAGTTCTAATGTTGGCCATCACTAGAAAACATACAAAACAAAGAGAATTGATTAATATATATAAATACCCATTCCAAGAATTGCAAATTATCCGGGTTTATTTGGTTAGATGTTTATGGTTTCCACAACCCCAAGTTGTGGGTTTAGCTACTCATGCTATGCGTAGATAAAGAAATCATGAATTTAGAAAACATAATTAATCACTTACCTAATTGGATAGAAGAACAAGCAAACCCAAATTGTATAAAGAATACAATATTAAAAGATACAATGAACCCATAAGTGTATTCTCCTCCGCAATATTTTGTCTCCAAGAATAAAACCCTAGAAAGTACTCTAATGACATCCTATCTACTGTGTTCTCTAAATAATGACATAAAAATTACTATTTATAGTATTTACAAACAAGGACTAAAAAAATAGAAAAATTGATTTGCGGTGTTATACGATAGGCCTTTACGACTCGTAACTGGGTATATGAGTTGTAATTAGGGTCTCGTGCTTAGCTCTTGAGATCTTTAACTTCACTTCTATGGATCCACTTTATGAGTTATACATTGATTCACGACTCGTATTGCCTTCTCATAGACTTTACCTGCAATATCTGGTCCTTCACTAGATCTTATTAAAATTCTTCACGAAATCACTCTATATGAGTCGTAAAGTAATCTACGACACAAAGAGATCTCATATGACTGAACTTCAGATCTTCAAACTTCATTAAAAATATCCATGAGACCAACTCTATGACTCGTAGAGGGTCTCATAAACCCTCAAAAACCAAAAACGTTTGCAATTTATCCCAAAATTATTCCAACTTGGTTGCCTACAAATACTAAGTATAAAAACACATAAAAACTATAAATGTTGCATTGAGAACACACAAAATTCTAAGTTTTAAGCATGAAATGTGTTATATTTTGATAGCACATCAGGTTTGAATTCCTTTGGATAAACACGTATTGCAAGCTTTTGAAGAGATAATGTCGCTAAATTTTCAATGCAAACACAATGGCCAGCAACTCAAGATCATGAGTCAAATACTTTCTTTCATGTACTTTCAATTGCCTTGACGCATAGGAAGTGACTTTTCCATATTGCATTAAGACACAACCTAAACCTACATGTGAGACATCACAATGCAAAAAAGTCATCCGGACCTTCGAGAAATGTTAAAAGAGGAGCCAACATAAGGTGGTCCTTCAATATTTGGAAACTCTTTTCACATTCACTGAACCATTGAAATTTCGCCTTCTTTTGGGTCAATTTAGTCAAAAGAGAGACAATAAAAGAAAATCCCTCAAGAAATCTCCTATAATATCTGGCCAAACCCAGGAAGCTCCTAATATCGGATGGAGACAATTGTCTAGGCCAATTCTTTATCACCTCCATCTTCTTTGGGTCTACTCCAATACCATCACCCAAAATAATGTGACTAATAAAAACCACCTCTCTTAGCCAAAACTTACACTTCGTAAACTTGGCAAAGAGTTGTCTATCTCTTAATGTTTGCAAAATGATACTCAAATGTTCTTCATGATCCTTTACATTTCGTGAGTAAACCAATATGTTATCTATGAGCACGACCAACAAGCATATCCAAATATGTTTTAAAGATCCTATTGATCAAATTCATAAAAGAGGCAAGGGCATTTATTAACCCAAAAGACATAGTCAAAATTCAAAATGACCATACCAAATTCTAAATGTCATTTTTGGAATGTCATCTTCCTTTACCCTTAATTGGAGGTACCCAGACTGGAGATCAATCTTAGAGAAATAGCTTGCACCTTGTAGTTGATCAAATAAGTCATTGATCCTTAGAAGTGGATACTTATTTTTTATGGTTACCTTATTCAATTGTCGATAATCCACACACATTCGAGGTGAACCATCCTTCTTTCTTACAAACAACAAGGGAGCACCCCATGGTGACATACTAGGCCGTATGAATCCTTTGTCAAGTAAGTCTTTTAGTTTTTTCTTTAGTTCTTTCAACTCTATGGGGTAATTTGATATATAGGAATAGAAATAGGTTAGGTGTTAGGTAAAAGATAAATTCCAAAATCAATTTTTCTTATGGGAGGAATACCAAGCAAATCATTGAGGAAGACATTGGTAAACTCATTTAACTATAGGAACAGAATCAAGAGTAGGAACATGAAACTTGTCACAACCCAAGCCTAGGCCTAGGTATGACATGATGAATAGAGAACCCAGAGAAACCCCAAACAATCCTCTTAAGCATACAGGGCACATCCTTGGTTGCGAAAGAAAAATTAAAACAAATAACACATAATTCTTAGGAAAGCGGGACTTTGGACTCATGCTATAGGAAAGTTATAGGGAAGAGGAGTAGCATAGATCACATAGTAAATAAAGTCTAATGGGCAAGTAAGTATGACTCACGCTATGGGAGTAATAAAATACTTAAGACTTCCATCTCATCAACAACATTTAACAAGCATAAGAAGGGGACAAAGACTAAGGGAGTCTTCTGCAATACATAAATATAATGATAGTTGAACTCACAACATACATATCCAAATATCCAACAACCTCTCTAAAGCTAATAAAATGAGGGCCAAGATATCTCTCAGGCTCACCCTTAGAAGATAATATCCATGAATAGACAAGTCTTACTTAAGCATGAAAGTAAAATGGCAATTGTTCCCGAAGTAAAAGTCTCACCAAGAGTTATCTTCAACCAAATCATCTAGCAACATCGAGGAGGATGAATAGGAGCTCCAGTCCATACATGGTTAGAGCATGTAGGCAAAAGATATGTGTTAGTACTTGGAGTGTACTAAGTATGCAGGGTACAAATGCAACAAGGGACATAAGCTATAACTAAATAATATGCATGATCATAATTAATGAATATAGGCTCAATATGTCATGAATGACAAATACTTGGTTGAACATGTATGAACAATCATCAAATCATATGACATCATATACATAGTGGAGAAAGGACCGTAACCAACATGTAAGACCAAATAAACTACTACTTGGAATTTTGATGTGCACTCCACACCTAAAAAGGAGTGATCTACTTTACCTTGGTAGAGCAAACACTCAAATTATGTATAGCCTTCTAGTGAAGTGGCCATAACCCCTTACCTTATGACATGGTTTTTTGTGTAGGCGTAATCAATCATCTTTACCTTACATCATTACTTTTTTGGCAAATACAAGCCCATTTAGGGAATCAATAGCGTGAACCTATGGTGGCACATAGTTTAGGAACAATGGGAGACTGCCAAGTTCCACTCGATGCTAGGTCACAATCCCATGGAATACTTGAAATATAGTCATATTACTCATAGTCCGAAAACATCATAATTTAATTCTTGGAGCAGCTCATTAATTCATAACTTATAACATCAAAGATAGGTCTTTACATCACATTTTACATTCTTATCATGATCATGAGCTCATAGCATACGTAAGGCCCTAATAATAGTCTTAACATACATATTTTGCCATAAGGCATTTATCATATAAAAGCCTTGACATATATTCTTAATCAAATCATGGGGGTTCATGCACATAAATCTTAAAAACATGCAATTCAAGAGTAAATGACATGAGAGGAGTAAAACAAGATCACTTAAGTATTATTCAAAATAACCCACCAAAAACATAATAGGATTTTGTTAGGGTATCATCAAACCCTCATAAAAATCCATCAATTTCACATGGAATTTCAATACAATATAGTATACAAATGTAGAACACCATAAATTATTCATAAAATCATCATATAAAAGAGTTCATAAAAATCACCATAAATTTTCATAACTTAAAAATCAATGAGGAAAAGGAATGGTTGAGCTTTGTGGAGGGAAGGTCACGACTAATCACATACCTTGGAGTGTTTTTAGTGTAGGAAAATTTGATTTCCAATTGGAGAATCAGAAACCCTAGCTTGGCCTCATCTCTTGAGAGCTTGGAAAGACTTGGGAGTGTTTTAGGAGGGGTCTAGACTTAGGGTATATTATGAGTGAGTTGGAATGAAGGTGTTGAGGGAGTATAAGCTTGGAAAGGGCAAAATTTAGGGGCCTAAATGACATAGTATAACCTTAGGATAATAGGAAATGTCAAAATTTCCCTCTTTAATAACCTGCCAATTGGACCATGAGACCCCGATTATTGGTTGTGGTCTAGTCAACACATTATAGAAAATAGATTTCGTCTTATAACATTATGAATCCTTAAAAATTGTCTTTGATTATAAACTGACAAAGAACTTACCACTCATAAGTCGATGTATGGTCATCTACTATCTCGTACTCCTAACTTTAGAAATAAATATTTGAAGCTCCCCAAAAATGCCTCAAAGATGTACTTCGGAAAAGCCCATAATCATAATTTCCATATATCTCAAAATACATGTATGATATTGAAAATTCAACTCCATATTATTGATCAAGGGGTACAATTGAGTAGGAGATGAGTATATAACCCCAATTTTATACGACCTGTAGCGAAACTTAATTTTTGCCAAATTTAAATTTCCAAATGGCATCCCCGATGCCTTCGTGACGCAAACTTGTCGCGGAGGTATGTTCGCACTTCCTTAATTTTTCATTCGACCCTAAGGCATTGGGGTCTTGCCCACCGCCCCCATGTTCTTTATGCATAAAACACCTATGTTTAGCTATTTTCAACTCTATATCACTCAAGACACTCTCAAAACCCTCTCTAACACTTAACCAAAATATTTCACCCATAAAATATTTCACCCAAATTAAAGTGTCCCAAGCTTAATTTTGGAACTCAAGAACTTCATTCAGGCTTCAAATTCTCATTCAATCTATGTCAAAGAAATCCACAAATTTGAGGTATGTGAGTTTCAACCATTGGGTCCTTTCACACATGGTGCCCCACCTTCCTTTTTATGAAATTTGCATATTTTCAAGTTATATTACTTATGGGTATTACTTATTATGAATTATGATTAGAAACACATGTCTACCTATTTCAAGCTTAAACTATGAGATGGTTTGTTTATTGTAATTATCCATATTTTAGGCTATGAAACTATGATTTATTATAAGATTTTATGATGGATTTCAAGTTATGTTGCATGAGGGTTTTACTATATGTTGGTGGGTTGATTTACAATAAGTTTTCTCACATTACTTCACTCTTGAATTGCATGATTTTGAACTAGCATTGCACACCTACCAAGTTTTTAATAAAATATCTTGACATGAATTCTTGAGTTATTGATGGCCTATTACATGTTTTACAAGTTACGTGACTCTAAGATGATTAAGGGATTACATGTATATATTGAATTCATGAAAAGTATCTATAGTGTCGAAAGTTGACCACACCTTGTTGGCAGGTGACATGCCCAATCGCCTTGTTGACGGTGTGACATGCATCAACCACTATGATAAGGGGTGACGTTCCCATTTACCTTGTCAAGGGTATGTACCTTGACTAATATGATGGGGGTGACATAAACATATATCTTGTTAAGGGGTATGTACCTTGACCACTATGATGGGGGGTGACATGCCCATTTACCATGTTGAGGGGTACGTACTTCAATCACCTTCCAAGAGGGTGGAATGCCTTGAATTCCAAGTATTACCTTGCTTGGTCTATGATTATAGTCTCTTCCTACACATGTATTATATTCTATACAAGCATATTTTACTTTAATAATTGATCATGTATGCCATATTATTATTATACTTATCTATTGCTTATGATTATGTATTTTGACTATGTCGGCTATGTCTTGTTGCAGTATATTCTACATACTTAGTATATTTAGATATACTAATGCATACTCTCTGCCTACATGATGTTACCACACAGGAACTAGAGTGCCTCACGATCATCCTTCACGTGACTAGTTTTGGGCATCTTGAAGATAAGCTTTAGTGAGTCCTCAAGTTTGGGGATACTAGCTATGCTACTCTTTCTTTGTTATCTCTTTATAACATTTGTTACTATAAGGTTGAGCCTAGAAAGTGTCTTGGCCCCCACCCAATCTATGCTAGAGGTGTTGTTGGAACAATTGATGTAATTGTGCTATGATCTTGACTCTTGAATGTTTTATGATTACCCAAATCTTCCCTTAGTCCGTTTTCCCTTGTTTATGTCTCTTGTTGTTGATGTTTTGCTTTTGTGACCAAGGATGTGTAATTGGTATACTAAGAGGCTTATTTGGGGTTCCTTTGGGTTCCTCATTCGCAGAGTAACATCTAGGCCCTAGGCTTGGGTCATGACAAACTTGGTATCAGAGCACTAGGTTGTTAATAGTCCTTGGAATCCAACACACCGCATTTACTAGAGTCTTGTTCATGGTTGTGAAGTGCACCACAACTATGAGTAAGAGGCTACGAGGCATTTTAGGAAATATTTTTCTTCTTAATGATCTATATCATGCTTTAAGAGTAAGGTAAGGCTTTTTCCACTAACGAATTTTCTTTTCTATTCTAGATCATGCTGATTCCAAGAGAAGAAGAGTCCGCACTCCCGAGGAGCAATCGACCCCTCCTATTCCTTAAGCTCCCCAAGATAGGGGAAAGGTCCATGAGAGTTTCAGGATGCTCTTACCATGTTGTCCCATGCTATGACTAATCAAATCAACCAAGGGGACCAGTCCCCTTATGCTCCTACTGCGGCCTCTAAGGTGAGGGATTTTACAAGAATAAACCCACCAGAGTTCCATGGGTCCAAGGTGGATGAGAATCCACAAGAACTCATTGATGAGGTATATAAGGTGTTGTCTATTATGAGGATTAATTCGAGGAAAATGTAGAGTTGGAGGCCTACCAACTCAAAGTGGTGGCTCAAATATGGTTCACTCAATAGAACATCGAGAAGAGGAATGGTGATGCTATCCTTTGGGAAGAGTTCAAAGTGGATTTTCATAACTGGTTCTTTCCTATTAAGCTTAAGGAGGTAAAAATGCTGGAATTTATGAACCTAAAGCAAGGGTCTATGAGTGTGAGGAAGTATGCCCTCAATTCAACCAACTCTCCAAGTTTGCCCTACAATTGGTTATCGATCCGAGGTCAAGGATGAATAAATTTATGTCGGGTGTGTCCAAATTGGTAAATAAGGAGTGTCATGCAATCATGTTGATAGATGATATGGATTTTTCCCTACCTTATGACATATACTGAACAACTAGAGGGAAAACGTTGAGAAAGATAAGAAGTGGTGAGGCCAAGAGGGCCTGTCTTGAAGGTGCATTCCAAAATCCCAAGGGTGGATGATTTCCTCAAGGCAACAAGTTCCAAGGCTAAGGGCCTTCTAAGGTCCCTAATAGAAGGTTTGCCAATGACTACCCTAAATGCCAAGGGTGTGGTAAAGCAACAATGGCCCACGTTTGAAGAACACGATGCTTTCTATGGTTGTGGTGAAGTGGGTCATAATGTGATGGATCGTCATTGTAATTAAAACAAGGGTAGATATGGCAATCCACAAGACCAAGGTGCAAATGTGGGTACAAAGGGAAGAGGAGGCCTACAAGGGGGTGACCCAAGGCAAAATAGATTCTATGCACTTTAAGGAAGACAAGGGGTTGATGAGGTGCTCGATGTCATCATCGATATGTTAAAGGTTTTTTATTTTGATGTGTATACTTTGATAGATTCGGGTGCCACTCTTTCTTTTATTACTCCTTTTGTTGCCAAAAAGCTTCATTTTAGACCCAAATTGTTGCGTGATCCATATGAAGTGTCTACCCCTATTGTTGCTAGAAGAGTCTATAGAAATGTCTTGTATTCATATTGCATAAAATATTACCTTGTGATTTTGTTGAGTTAGATATGGTGGATTTTGATGTCATTCTTAGGATGGATTGGTTTCATGCATACTATGTTTCTATTGTTGTAGAATCAATAGGGTCAAATTGAAGTTCCCTAATGAGCCCGTCTATGAGTGGGAAAGTTGTGATGTGGTGGTCAAAGGTAGATTCATTTCTTGTCTTAAAGCCCAAAAGTTTATTTCTAAGGGTTGTCTCTATCATCTTGTGAGTGTTAGGGATGTTGAGTCTAAGGTCCTTCCTATAGAGTTGGTTACGGTAGTTAATGAGTTTCTTAATGTCTTTCCCGGTAAGATTCTCGATGTTTCTCCCAAAAGGAAAATAGATTTTGGTATAGACCTTCTTCCTGATACTCAATCCATTTCTATTCCCCCTTACCGTATGGCCCCGGTAGAGTTGAAGGAACAATCAAGGGATTTGTTGGAGAAGGGGTTTATAAGGCCTAATAAATTACCTTGGGGTGCATCGGTGTTACTTGTGAAGAAGAAGACTGGTTTTCTTGGAATGTGCATTGATGACCGGCAACTTAATAGAGTCACCATCAAGAATAAGTACCCTCTACCAAGGATTGATAACCTTTTTTATCAACTTCAAGGGGCTAGTTACTTCTTTAAGATTGGTCTTCAATTCGGATATCACCAAGTTAAAGTGAGGGAGTGTGACATTCCCAAGATGGCTTTCCGAACTAGGTATGGGCACTTTGAGTTTATGGTTATGTCCTTTGGGTTGAATAATGCACTGGATATATTCATGGATCTTGTTAATAGGGTCTTTAAACCCTACCTTGACTTGTTTGTGGTAGTTCATATTAATGATATCTTGATTTATTCCCATAGTGAGGAGGAGTATGTGAATCCCTTGAGGGTGGTATTCCAAATCATGAGGGACGAAACGTTGTATGCTAAATATGAAAAATTTGAGTTTTGATTGAAAGAGGTAGCTTTCCTAGGGTACTTGGTGTCAGAGGATGGCATTAAGGTGGATCCTTAGAAGACGAAGGTGACTAGAAATTGGCCTAGACCTTTTAGTCTATCAGATATTAGTAGTTTCTTAGCTTTGGTGGGTTATTACCAAAGGTTTTTAAATGGGTTCTCTTGTATTGCTTCTCTTATGACTAAGTTGACCCAAAAGAAGGCGAAATTTGTGTGGACCAATGAATGTGAAAAGAGTTTCCAAACCTTGAAGAATAAACTTGTCTACGCTCCTATCTTGTCACCGCTAGAAGGTTTGGAAGGATTTTTTGTGTATTGTGATGCCTCAAGAATTTGTTTAGGGTGTTTTTTGATGTGACGTGGTAAGGTGATAGCATATGCCTCTAGATAACTTAAAGTGCATAAGAAGAATTATTCCACCAATGATCTTGAATTAGCGGTCGTGGTATTTTCTTTAAAAATTTGGCATCACTACTTGTATGGGGTCCATGATAATGTACTCACCAATCATAAGAGTCTTCAATATGTGTTCACCCAAAAGGATCTTAACTTTAGACAAAGAAGGTAGTTAGATCTCTTTAAAGATTATGATATGAGTGTGCATTATCACCCTGAAAAAGCTAATGTGGTGGCCGATGCTCTAAGTACAGTGTTTATGGGTAGCCTAGATCATGTTGATGATAGTGGAAAAGAGGTGGCTAGAGAGGTCCATAGATTGACTAGATTGGGGGTTAGATTGGAAGAAGTTGATAATAGTACTGTAGTGGTTGTTGATGGTTCTAAATTTTCCTTGATTCAGGAGGTTAAGGCAAAAAAAGATCTTGACCCTGCCTTATTAGAGTTGAAGACCTTGGGGAAGAATGGTAAAGTGGAGGTTTTCTCCCAAGGGGGAGCGATGCCCTTACTCACCAAGGTAGATTGTGTGTACCTTGTGTTGATGACTTGAGAAAGAAGATTTTAGATGAGGCCCATAATTCTTCCTATTCTATCCACCCCAGTTCTACAAAGATGTATAGAGATTTTAGGGAAGTATCTTGGTGGGGTGGTATGAAGAGAGACATTCCCAAGTTCGTATCCGACTGTCACAATTTCCAACAAGTTAAAGCCAAACATTAAAGGTCAGGTAGCCTAGCCCAAGATATAAAGATTCCTACTTGGAAGTGGGCGAAAATCAACATGGATTTTATGGTTGGTTGCCTAAGACTAGAAATCATTTTGATTTTATTTGGGTTGTTGTGGATAGAATGACAAAGTTGGCTCATATTCTACCGGTCAAAACTACCTATGGTGCTGAAGATTATGTTAAATTGTACATTCATGAGTTGGTTAGATTACATTGGGTGCCTTTGTCTATCATGTTTTATCGTGGTGCTTAATTCACTTCTAAATTTTGGAGGTATTTCCAAAGAGGTCTTGGTACCAAGTTTAAGCTTAGCACGGCTGTTCACCCTCAAATGGATGGCCAAGTTGATTGAACTATCCAAACTCTTAATGGTATGCTTAGAGCTTATGTTTTGGAGTTTAAGGGTAATTAGGATGAACATCTTCCACACATTGAATTTTCTTACAACAATAGCTACCACTCAAGCATTGGTATAGCTCCTTTTGAAGCTCTTTATGGTAGGTGTTGTAGATCCCTGGTTGGGTGGTTTGAAGTAGGAGAAATGGCTTTTCTAGTTCTGAATTTGGTCATGGAATCGTTGGAGAAGGTAAGGTTGATAAGAGACAGATTGAAAACATTCCAAAGTAGAAAAAAGTCATATTCCAATATGAGAAGGAGATATCTTGAATTTAGGGTTGGTAATTGGGTCTATTTGAAAGTCTCACCCAAGAAGGGTGCTGTTCGATTTGGTAAGAAGAGTGAATTGAGCCCAAGGTTTATGGGTCCTTATAGAGTTGTGAGGAGGATTAGTAAGGTGGCCTATGAGTTGGAGTTTCCCATTAATATGAATATGGTGTCCATGTTGAGAAAGTGTGTGGGTAACCCTTGCGCTATAGTGCCTTTGGATGTTGTGGGTGTGGTAGAAGATAATTTCACTTATAAGGAGGTTCCGGTAGAAATTTTGGATAGACAAGTGAAGAGGTTGAGAAACAAGGATGTAGCTTCCATTAAGGTTCTTTGGAGAAACCAACAAGTTGAAAGTGCCACATGGGAATCCAAGGTGGACATGCAAAAGCATTACCCGTATCTCTTCTATTTTACTCAAGCCAAAGGTACTAATTTAAGTCCTGTATATGATTTCAAGTCTTAAGTTTCATCCCTCATATCATTTTTATGCATTCACATTTATGTTGACTAGTTTATGGTGATTTGACATCCATGTTGAAGTTATTAAAATGATGTTTAAATGCATTTGTTGCATTCATATGTTGCGCTGAAATCCTCATGATTACTTCTCTTATATAAGCTTCTTTGACATTCAGGGATGAATGTTCCCAAGGGGTAGATATTAAAAAGCCCAAAATGTGATTTGAAAAAGCCCATAATCATAATTCCAATATATCTCAAAATCTATACGTGATATCAAAAATCCGACTTCATATTCTTGATTAGAGGGTAAAATTGAGTGCGAAATAGGTATAATCTTGATTTTAGAGGAACCATAGAGAAATATCATTTTGGCCAAATTTCAATTTAAAGAGGGCATCTGCGATGCCTCCACGATGCGGACCTGTCATGAAGGTGTGTTCGCACTGCCTCAATTTTTCATTTTGGCTCTAAGGTATTGGGGACTTGGCCCCACACCCTTTATGCGTACAAACACCTATGTTTAGCCCTTTTCAACTCTATAACACTCTCTTAAAACCCTCTCTAACACTTAACTAAAATATTTCATCCAAATTCAAGTGTCTCAAACTTAATTTCGGATCTCAAGAACTTCATTTAGGCTTCAAGTTCTGCATCAAGGAAATTCCAAATTTGAGGTATGTGGGTTTCAACCATTGGGTCCTTTTACCCATGGTGCCCAACCTTCCTTCTTATGAGATTTGCATGTTTTCAAGTTGTATTACTTATTATGAACTATGATTATAAAAATTATGTTGGGGTTTTATGAAATGTTGATTGGAAACACATGTCTACCTATTTCAAGCTTATACTATGAGATAGTTTGTCTATTGTGACTATGTATGTTTTGGGCTATGAAACTATGATCTATTATGAGATTTAATGATAGATTTCAAAGTATCTTACATGAGGATTTTACTATGTGTTGGTGGATTTATTTACATTAAGTTTTTTCACATTACTTCACTCTTGAATTGTATTATTTTGAAATAGCATTGCACACCCACCAAGTGTTTGATAAAATGTCTTGACATGAATTCTTGAGTTATTGATGGTCTATTACATGGTTTACAAGTCAAGTGACTCTATGATGATTAAGGGATTGTATGTATGTATTGAATTTATGAAAAGTATCTATAGTGTTACAAGTTGACCATACCTTGTTAGGGGGTGACTTGCCCAATCGTCTTGTTGAGGAGGTGACATGCCTCAACCACTATGATGGTAGGTGACATGCCCATCTACCTTGTCGAGGGGTATGTAGCTTGACCAATATGATGAGGGGTGACATGCCCATCTACCTTGTCAAGAGGTATGTACCTATGATGGGTGGTGACATACCCATCTACTTTGTTGATGGGTATGTACCTTGACCACTATGATGGGGAGTGACATGCCCATCTACCATGTTAAGAATTATGTACCTCAATCACCTTCCAGGGGGTGGAATGCGTTGGATTCCAAGTATTAGCTTGCTTGGTCTATGATTATGGTCTCTTCCTACACATGTATTATGTTCAATACAAGCACATGATTTACAAGCATATTTTACTTTAAGCATTGATCATGTATGCCATATTGTTATTATACTTATCGATTTCTTGTTATTATGTATTTTGACTATATTGGTTATGTCTTGTTGCATTGCATCTTACATACTTAGTACATTCAATCTTATTAATGCATACTCTATGCCTATATGATATTACAATGTACGAATCAGAGCTCCTTACGATCATCCTCCATGTGACTAATTTTGGGTATCTTGAAGATAAGCTTTGGCGAGTCCTCAAGTTCGGGGACACTAGCTATGCTACTCTTGCTTTGTTATCTCTTTATGTTGAACGTTTGATACTATAAGGGTGAGCCTTGAAAGTGTCTTGTCCCCCGCCCAATACATGCTAGAGGTGGTGTTGGAACAATTGATATAATTATGTTATGATCTTGACTCTTGAATGTTTTAAGATTACCCAAGTCTTCCCTTAGTCCCTTTTACCTTCTTTATGTCTCTTATTGTTGATGTTTTTCATCCTCGACCAAGGATGTGTGATTGTTATGCTAAGAGACTTGTTTGGGGTTCCTTCGGGTTCCCCATTTATTGTGTCATATATATACCCTAGTATTACATCATGACAATATTTTTACCAACTCTGGACATCATTTGACAAGATCAAGATATGGCCTGTGGAGCTACTTACGGCCCATAAGCTCTTCGTAAAACTCACTTAAAATTTTCCATATTCCATCCTTTGGCACTTCTTCACCTTCCCACATATCGGACCTTACAAAACTCAACAACAATGACTCAGACAACATGATATAGGCAACCTTTAGAAATCATTGTCATAGCTTTCACATGAGAAATTTCCCTTGAACACCAAATTGGTTCCGTTCAATTCAAGGATAGCCTCATTAGGAACTTAGAATGTGACCTTATGGGTCCGACAATAAATATAAGCATAGGATATATGCAACTAATCTATACCAAGAATAACATCAAAAATAGGTCATTTCAAGCTCAATAAGATCACATGGAAAGACTTTATGCAAGACAGATATGGAACAATTTCTATAGACTTTCTCGGCTAGGATTGACTCACCAATCGGAGTACAGACCAAATAAGGTTCTAAGAAGACTTCCAGAGGCACATCAAATTCTATGACAAGGTAAAGAGTAACAAAAGATTTATTAGCACTGAGGTCAAGCAAAGCATACACATCCTGAACAAAGACTCTTAACATATCGATAGCCACATCAAGAGACTCCTCAACCTCTTGCCTAGCATGCAAAGCATAGAACCGATTACCACGTAGACCACCATCTTGAACTTGGCCACCTTGTTGCATTTTCCCTCTTTAAGTTACTTGACCTTGTGGATACTTTTATACTTTTATTTAGCAACATTAGCACACTTGGCAATCTTATATCTCATATTTCCACAACCAAAGGACCATTAGATCCTCTCAAACATTCTCCAACATGATTCTTCCCACATATAGGACACCTAGGAGGAATAGAACCACCTTTCACAACATCACCTTGATCCTTAGAGTTAGACATCCTCTCTTTGTCAAAACTTTGAGAAGCACCTTTAGACGACCCTTGGTCTTGTTGGAAATGACTACCACCAGACTTACCATAAGAAAATCCACCATCATATTGATCTTTCATGGACTCCCTTGACCTTATATTTTGAAGTTTCTCAATCCCCACTTATTCAGCATATGTCATGAGTTGAGAGATGTCTATTTTCTTAATGAGCATAGTGGCCTTACACTCCATCTTTACCAAGTCGAACACACCTAATATGAATTTTTGTCATGTAGACCATAGTGTTGGCCACCAAGAAAGAAGTATATTTGAACAGTTTGGTAAATGAAATACCCCTCATGTTCTTCAGAATGCTCCATAATTGTAATTTTCATTTATCTCAAAGTTCAAGTGTGATTTCAAAAATCCAACTTCATATTCTCAATTAGGTAGCAAAATTGAGTGGGAAATGGGTATAACTCGGATTTTAGAAGACCTATTGTGAAAAATAATTTTTGCTAATTTTAAGATTTCCAATGGTTGTCCGCACCTAGGGTATGATACGCCTGGGGCGCACCACTATGTATTTTGCACTCTGCATCTAGTCTGCATCATGCCTAGGGCACGGACCAGAGTAACATTTTCCTTGGTTTTCTTATCTCACCCAAGGGCATTAGGGTCATAGCCCTATGCCCACTTAAATATGAAATCGCCCGTACTTAGCCATTTTTCAACTCTATAACTCACAAAACCCTCTCTAAAACCTCTCTAAGACTCTATCAATTCTCTCATTCAAATCTAAGGATTTCAACCTCAATTTTGGAACTCAAGGAATCATTTCAAGGTCAAAGTATACTTCAAGTCCATATCAAGGAATTCAAGGTTTAAGGTATGTGGGTCTTCATCCATGGATCCTTTCACCGATGGAGCCCAACATTCTCCTTTCATGAAAATTGCATAGTTTTAAGTTGTATTACCTATGGGTATCTTCTATTATAAGACATGAACATAAATCATGTTGGGGTTTTATCAAGTATTGATTAATTATGCATGAATGTCTATTTCAAGCTTATTCCATGAATTAATTATGTTTATTGATACTATGCACTTTTGAGCAATGAAACTAGGAACTATTACGAGCTTTTGTGATGGATTTCAAGGTACCCTACATGATAGTTTTACTACGATATTGGTGGGTTGATTTGCATTGAGTTTACTCATCTTGTTTCACTCTTGAATTGCATGATTTTGAATAAGTCTCATAAACCCACCATGTGTTTGATAAAATGACATGACAAGAATTCTCAATTTATTGATGATCTGTTACATGATTTATATGCTAAGTTGACTTCATGATGATTAAGGGCTTTCAAACATGTATTGAATTCATGAAGAGTATCAATGATTTTGTAAGTATAAATTTTAGCCCTATTTCAAGATTTTTACCTCTTGTAAGCCATTCATGTATGATTATATCTATTCACATGTTCAAGTTAGGCTCACTAGTAGAGGTCAAGAATGTTTATGAGCTACTCAAGTCATGTTCTTACAAGCTATTCATATTATGATTAAAGTATGATTACTCGAAGTATTCCATGGGATTTGACTTAGCACCAATTGAGGCTTAAGATGGGGGCTCGACTCAAGGGGTTCTTATATAAAGACTTTATTCTCTAAACTATACGAACCCATCTAGTTATTCCATACCTTGTCGAGGAGGTGACATTCCTCGGACTATTTATTGTATGGTTGACCATGTCAAGTAGGCCACACTTTGTCGGGGGGTGACATGCCCTAATCACCTTACCAAGGGGGTGACATGCTTTGGATTCCAAGTAGTACCTCACTTGGTCTATGTCGGTTAAGGTCTCTTCCCACATATGTATTATGCAAGCTGAATGTTTTACAAGTATGTGTTATTACAAGCATTGATCAGACATGTCATATTGAGATTATATCTATTACCTATTTGTATGCATCTTGAATATGATGACTTATATCCTTGTTGCATTGTATCCCGCATACTTAGTACATTCAAACATACTAACACATACTCTATGCCGATATGATATCACCATATAGGAACCAAAGCTCCTTTTGATCATCCTTCTCCACGTGACTAGTTTGGTTCTCGGAGAAAGTATTGGTGAGTCCTCAATTCTTAAGACAATATATACTTAATTCATGTTATATGGAGACTCCTTCTTATATTGAATACTTATTACTATGAGGGTGAGCCTAGGGAGTGTCTTGGTCCCCGCTCCATTCTAAAGTAGAGGTGTTGTTGGATACTATGTATGTATATGCTATGAGCTTGATTCTTTTATGCTTTGTGATTATCAAAGACTCCCCTTAGTCCTATTTCCCTTTTTAATTATCACTTATTAATGTTTATGTTACTTTTCCAACCAAGGATTTGTGAATGATATGCTAAGAGGCTTGTCTGGTGAAACAACCCTAAAATATGTCCGAAAATGTGCCTCGAAAGTGTCTATAATCATAATTTCCCTATATCTCAAAATTTGTTCGTGATATCAAAATTTGACTTCATATTCTTGATCAGGGGCTAAAATTGAGTGGGATAACCTAGATTTTAGAGTGACCGTATCAAAATTTAATTTTTCAAAGTGATGATTTCCAAAGAGCTCTGTGTACCCCTGGCCAACGTGGCGAGGACGCGCAGATGTGTTATTTTTACACTGTTTTGTTGATTCGATCCAAGGCTTTTGGGTCTTGCACCTAAGTCTTCCCATACATAAAAATACCTATACTTAGCCTTATTTTAACATTATATCATACAAAATATTCCCCACTACTCTCTCAAACACTTAGACAAATATTTCAGCCAAAACTTAAGTGCTAAATTTCATTTCGAATCTTAAAGGAATTCACTCAAGCTTCAAGTTCTCATCTCAATCTTCATCAAAGAATTCTCCAAAGATGAGGTATGTGGGTTTCAACCATTGGGTCCTTTCACCCATGGTGCCCAAGCTTCTTTATACATAAATTTCATGTTTCTAAGTTGATTTACGTATGGGTCTTACTTACTATGAGATTGACTATAAACTACGTTGGGGGTTCATAAAGGTGTGATTTTTGAGCATGATTTGAACTATGAATCAAGTATATATCTTGAGATTTGATTAAGGCTTCTAATGTATATTGTATGAGGGTATTACCAAGTATTTGTAGGTTTATTTACTTTAAGTTTTCTTGTATGATTTTACTCTTGAATTGCATGGTTTTATACTAGCATTGCACATTGACCAAGTGTTTGATCAAATTTCTAGTTTAGGGTTCTTGAGCTATTGATGATCCATTGAATGTCCTATGACTCGAATGACTTTACGATGATACAAGAAAGGTATATATGTGTTCATTTCATGAAAGTATCTATAGTGTTGCAAGTTAACCACACCTTGTTGAGGGGATACTATGCCTCAATCATCATGGATAGTAGGGTGAGACAACAATCAACTAAATTGAGGGGTTGATACGTGAATCACCATGGATGGCAGGGTGGGACAGATATGTTAATCACCATGGATACTAATTGAGGGGTTGATACCTAAATCGCCTCTCCAAGGGGGTAGTAGGCCTTGGACATGATGGTCTCTTACCACACATGTAATATGTTCTATATAAGCATGTTTTACTCAAGCACTATTCATGCATGCCATATTGCTATATGCTCATCCATTGTCTAATTATGTATTTTGATTATGTTACCTATCTCTTGTTGCATTGCATCCTACATACTTATAATATTCAAACACACTAACATATACTTTATGCCTACATAATGTTACCATGTTGGAATTGGAGCTCCTCATGATCATCATCATCATCCTCATGGCTAGCACTACCTTCCCAAAGCAAGTTTCGTGAGTCCTCAACCCCGGGGATGATATCTCTTGTTCTTATGTTATATAAAAACTCTTATAATCTATTTGTATGCTTTTGACTAAGAGGGTGATCCTATAAAGTTATCTTGGGGCCCGCTCAATTCTTAGTGTAAAGGTGTTGTTGGACAAGTTATGTAATGATGCTATGAGTTTTGACTCTCTTGACTCTTATATGTTTTAATGCTATGAAAGACCTTTCTTAGTCCTTTTTACCCATACTTCTATTGTTTATTGTTGTTTATTTCCTTCTGCGACCAAGGATGTGTAGTGATATGCTAAGAGGCTTGTTTGGGGTCCCTTTGGGTTCCCCATTAGTCGTGTCATGTCTAAGTCCTAGTCTTGGACCGTGACAAACATGGTATCACAGCACTAGGTTGTTAATGGTCCTAGGCATCCAACACACCATGTTGATTAGAGACTTATTCATAGTTGTGTTATGCTCCACAACTATGAATAAGAGCCTTTGAGACGTTTTAGGAAATGTTTCCCTTCTTTATAATCTATGTCATCCTATAAAAGTTAGGTAAGGATTCCCCTCTAATGAATGTTCTTTGCCATTTTTATCATGCCTAACATAAGAGGAAGAAGAGTCCGCATACCCGAGGAACAACTATCTCATGGAGTGCTCCAGGATGCTTTCACTTTGTGAGCTCAATCCATGGCTAATAAAGCCAATCAAGGGGCTCAAGCCCCTCATGCTCCTACTTTGGCATCTCAGATTAGGGACTTTATGAGGATAAACCCACCGAAGTTCTATGGGTCTAAAGTGGATGAGGACCCTATAGAATTTGTTGTGAGGTGTATAAAGTGTTGGTTATTATAGGTGTTAGATTGGAAGAGAAGGCAATTTTGGCAGCTTTCCAACTCAAAGGGGTGGCCTAAATATGGTATACTTAATGGAAGGAGGAGAAGGGGTACAATGATGTGATACTTTCGGAGGAGGTTAAGGCGGCTTTCCTCAACTAGTACTTCCCTCTTGAGCTTAGGAAGGCCAAAATGATGGAGTTAATGAATTAGAAGCAAGGATATATAAGTGTTAAGAGGTATTTCCTCAAGTTCAACCAACTCTCTAAATATGCTCCACACTTAGTTGACGACCTGAGGTCTAGAATGAATAAGTTTGTGTTGGGTATATCTGATTTGGTTAATGAGGAGTGTCGTGCCACTATGTTAATTAGTGACATCAATTTATCCCATCGAATGACTTATGTCGAACAATTGGAGGGGCAAAAGTTGAGAAAGAGAAGGGGTAATGAGGCCAAAAGGGCCCATCTTGATAGTAAGTTCCAAGGTCCAAAGGGTGGTTGGTTTCATCAAGGCCAAGAATCTTCCCATGCTTCTAGAAGTAGATTTACTCATGACAACCCAAGGCCCCAAGGAGGAGGTGGTGTGGTACCTAGACCTATGTGCCCAAGATATGGTAGAGGCCATGATGGTCCATGTTTGAGAGACAATAATGATTGCTATAGTTGTGGAGAAGTCGATCACAAGAAGGTTGATTGTCCTTGGAATTAAAATAAGGGTAAAGATGTTCGTCCACAAGGCCGAGGTGCAAATACACTTCCTTTGGGAAGGGGAGGCCAACAAGGTGGTGCCCCAAGGTACAATTGGTTCTATTCACTCCAAGGGAGACAAGGGGTTAATAAAGTGCCCAATATCATCACTGGTATGTTAAAAGACTTTGATTTTGATGTGTATAGATTGATAGACCCAGGTGCCACTCTTTATTTGTTACTCCCTTTATTGCCAAAAAGTTTCATGTTGAGCTCCAATTGTTGTGTAAGTCTTATGAGGTGTCTACTCCCATTACTGCATCTATTGTTTCTAGAAAGGTCAATAGAAATTGCCCTTTTTACATCTTGCATAAATATTGCCTTGTGATCTTGTTGAGTTGGGTATGATGGATTTTGATGCCATTCTTGGGATGGATTGGTTGTATGCACACTATGCTTCTATTGATTGTAGAACCCATAGGGTCAAATTTCAATTCCCAAATGAACCCGTTCTTAAGTGGAAGAGTCATGATATGGTGGTCAAAGGGTTTATCTCTTGCATTAAATCCCAAAAATTGATCTCTAAGGGGTGTCTCTATCATCTTGTGAGGGTTAGGTATGTTGAGTCCAAAGTCCTTCCTATAGAGTCGGTTCTAGTAGTTGATGAATTCCTTGATGTCTTCCCAAAGGACCTTCCTATTGTTCCTCCCGAAACAAAAATAGACTTTGGTATAGACCTCCTTCCCAATACTCAACCCACTTCTATTCCCTCTTACTGTATGGCCCCGACGGAGTGAAGGGAGTTGAAGGATCAATTGAGGGACTAATAGGATAAGGGTTTTATTAGGCCAACCAATCACCTTGGGGTGCACCGGTTTTGTTTGTGAAGAAGAAGGATGGGTACCTTAGAATGTGAATAGACTACCGACAACTTAATAAGGTCACCATAAAGAATAAGTACCCTTTACCAAGGATTGATGATTTGTTTGACCAATTTCAAGGGGCTAGTCACTTTCCAAGCGTCAAGGCCCAAGCCTAGGGCCTAGACGTGACACGACGCAAGGGGAACACAAAGGGACCCCAACCAAGCCTCTTTAAACATCATTACACATCCTTAGTCACGAAAACAATAAATCAAGCATCAAAAGATGAAAGAATAGGGAAACCAGGGCTAAGGGAAAACACTTCCATATCATCATTATTGAGAGATATGAGTTAACTCATATCATATATACATAACATGTCCAACAACAACCTCTACTACATAGATAAGAGCGAGGTCCAAGACAAAGTAATCGGGCGCACCCTCATAGTCAAAAAGAACATAAGGAAGAGTGTCTTAATACATAATAAGAGAGAGTATACTAAGGTCCATGAAGTAGAGGACTCACTAACTAGATTGAGTAGCACCGAACTAGCCATGCGGAGGAGGATGATCAACTTGGGCTCCGGTTCCTACATGGCAATATCACGTTGGCAAGAGTATGCATTAGTACATTTGAATGTACTAAATTTGTAGAATGCAATGCAAAAATAGATCGACATCATAATCAAAATGCATGATGTTAAGAAATAGGCATAATATAATAATATGACATATGTGATCAATGCTTAAGTAAAACATGCTTAAGTAACTCATGCTCATATAGGATGTCATATGTATAGAAAAGACCAAGCTAGCTATTCAATGTATAAATCCATTGGTGGTTGTGTGGAATAAACCCTACATATAGTTGATGATAATCATACCTTATCAATATGGTGACGAAGTACAAACCTCAACCATGGTTGATGAGAATAAACCCGCAACATGATTACTCGTACTCTTGTCCCCCTGGATAGGGTATGGTCTAATGTAATACTTTATATATATTATATCATATACATAAGCTCAAATTCATCATCAAATAGTCATTCATATCATATCTCATGCTTTGGACCTTTAACTCCTCAAGAAACCATATCCGGACATTTTATCGAACACTTAGAGGGTATGAAGTGGTAGTATAAGACTATGCAAATTAGAGATGAAATCATTCAAGAAAATCCATTATAAAACCATCAATCAACACCTTGCAACACCCTCAAGACATATACATCAAAACCCCATATCAAATATTATAATTGATACAAGACTTATAGCTCAAAACATAGCAAAATAGTTACAACATTACATAGCTTTAACATAGTGTGCAGTGAATTTCATAATGATCAAAACCCATTTGTAAATCAACTCTAAATCATGCAATTCATGTAAAAGTAGGCTTGTGTATCATGGGTGAAAGGAACCCATGAAAGAAACCCACATACCTTAGCTTGAAGATGAACTTCGTGAAGATTGAATATGGAGACTTGAAGCTTGAAAGAGCACCTTAGATTGGGATGAGGGTTTGGGACTTGAGTTTGGGGAGTGAAAATATTACTAAGTGTTTGAGTTTTGGGAAATGTTTAGAATGATATGAGGGTGAAATTTGACTAAGTATAGGTAAAAACACATTTGAGACAATTTGGGCCCAACTCTTAGAATATTTTGGACGAACTTAAAAAATTACACTAGAATTGGTTGCTGGCACATCGTCGCCTCCATTGCGCAGGCCTCACTGGCAATCGTCACTTAAAATTTATAATTGCTAATCCTTTGCTCTTAATCAGGGTTAGACCCTTTTCACCTAATTTTGACCCCTTAATCACGAATATAAAGTCGTATTTTCAAAATAGTAAATGGATTTTGAGATATATGAAATTTAAAATTTTAGGCATTTCGAGGCATGTTCTCGGGCAATTTTTGGGGTCATTTCACAAAGATTGATCTTTAGTCTAGGTATCATCAAGTGAAGGTAAGGCAATGTGACATTCCCAAGATGTCTTCCAGACTAAGTATGGGCATTATAAATTTATCGTTATGTCTTTTGGGTTAACCATTGCACCGGCTATCTTTATGGATATTATGAATAGGGTCATTAAACCCTACGTTGATTTATTTGTTATAATTTTAATTGATGATATCTTAATCTACTCTCATAGTAAGGAGGAGCATGTGAGTCATTTAAGGGTGGTGTTGCAAAAATTGAGGGAAGAGAACTTTTATGCCAAGTATGAAAAATGTGAATTTTGGTTGAAATAAGTTACCTTTCTAGGTCATGTGGTATCGGGGGATGGCATTAAGGTAGATCCTACAAAGATGGAAGTGAATAGAAATTGGTCTACACCTTTGACCTCATTGGATATTAGGAGATTCTTGGGCTTAGCGAGTTACTACCAGAGATTTGTGAATGGGTTCTCTTCTATTGCCTCTCCCATGACTACATTGACCCAAAAAGGCTAAATTTCTGTGGACCGGTGAGTGTGAAAAGATTTTCCAAACCTTAAAGGATAAGCTTGTCATAACCGAAAAGGTTGGAAGAGTTTGTTGGGTATTGTGATGCCTCACGAATTGGTTTGGATTGTGTTTTGATACAAAATAGTATGGTGATAACCTATGCTTCTAGATAACTCAAGGTGCATGAAAAGAATTATCCTACCCATGATCTTGAATTGGCCGCCGTGGTTTTTGCTTTGAAAATTTCCTATCATTATTTGTATGGGTGCATGTTGACGTGTTTACCGATCAAAAGAGTCTCCAATATGTGTTCACTCAAAAAGATTTCAACTTGAGACAAAGAAAGTGGTTAGAACTTCTTAATGATTATGATATGAGTGTTCATTATCATCTTAGTATGGGTAATGTTGCGGCCGATGCTTTGCATAGGGTGTCTATGGGTAGCATAGCTCATGGTGATAATAGGGGTAAAGAAGTGGCTAGAGAGGTTCATCGGTTGGCTAGACTAGGGGTTAGGTTGGAAGAGGTTGATAATGGTGGTATTGTAGTTGTTAATGGGTCTAAATCTTCCTTGGTTGATGAGGTAAAAGCGAACGAAGATCTTGACCCCTCGTTATTTGAATTGAGGGCCTTGGTAAGAGAGGTCAAGGTGGAGGTTTTCTCCCAAGGGGGAGATGGTACCCTTAAGTACCAAGGTAGGTTGTGTGTGCCTTGTGTGGATGACTTGATAAAGAGGATTCTTGATGAGGCTCATAATTCTTCCTACTCTATTCACCACGGTAATACCAAGATGTATAGAGATTTGAGAGATGTGTTTTGGTAGGTAGGTATGAAGAGAGATATTTCCAAATTTGTATCTGGTTGTCATAGCTTCCAACAAGTCAAAATCGAACACCAAAGGCCAGGTGGCCTAACACAAGACATAGAGATTCCTACTTGGAAGTGAGAGGAAATTAACATGGATTTTGTGGTTGGGTTGTCTAGTACTAGAAAGGGTTTTGATTCTATTTGCGTTTTGGTTGATAGAATGACAAAGTTGGCTCATTTCATATCAGTTAAGACTACTTATGCGGCCAAAGACTATGCTAAATTTTACATTCATGAATTGGCTAGGTTGCATAGGGTGACTTTTTCTATCACATCAGATCGTGGTGCTCAATTCACTTTATACTTTTGGAGCTCGTTCCAAAGAGGTCTTGGTACTAAGGTAAAGCTTAATACGGCCTTTCAACCTCAAACGAATAGCCAAGCCAAAAAAACTATCCAAACTCTTGAGTATATGCTTAGAGCTTGTATTTTGGATTTTAAGGGTAGTTGGGATGATCATCTTCCATTGATTGAGTTTGCTTATGATAATATCTATCATTCTAGCATTGGTATCACTCCTTTTGAAGCCCTCTATGGTAGGCATTATAGGTCACCAGTTGGATGGTTTGAGGTAGGGGAAATGGCATTGTTGGGTCCGAATTTAGTCATGGAGGCTATGGAGAAGGTAAGGTTGATTAGGTAAATGTTAAAAATAGCCCAATGTTGTCAAAAGTCCTATGCCAATGTGAGGAGAAGGGATCTTCAATTTAAGGTTGATGATTGGGTTTATTTGAAGGTATCACCCATAAAAAGGGTAAATTGAGTCCACGATATGCGGGTCTTTATAGGGTGTTGAGGATTGGTAAGGTAGCCTATGAGTTGGAGTTGCCTAGTAAAATGGATTTGGTTCATCTGGTCTTTTATGTATCCATGTTGAGGAAGTGTGTGCGTGTTCTGAATGCCATTGTCCCATTAGATGTTGTGGGCGTTGTTGAAGACAACTTCATGTATGAAGAGTTTCCAGTAGAGATCTTGGATAGACAAGTTAAGAGGTTGAGGAACAAGGATATGGATTCCATTAAGGTCCTTTTGAGGAATTAACAAGTAGAAAGTGCTACATGTGAGGCCGAAGCGGACATGTAAAAGCGATCTCCTTATCTCTTCCATTCTACTGAAGCCTAAGGTATAAATTCTAAGTCTTATATATAATTTCATGTCTCATGTAACAGACCTATATGTCATTTTCAAGCATTTCATATTTATGTTGACAACTTTATGGTGATTTTGACACTTACGTTGAGATTTTTAAAATAATATTTAATTGCATTATTGCATTATTGTTGGGGCTAATTTTTTCATCATTACTCTTCTTATGTATTCTTGTTTGACATTTGGGGACGAATGTCCCCATGGGGGAGATATTGAAACGACCCCAAAAAGTGCCCGAAAATGTGCCTTAGAAGTGCCCATGATCATAATTTTCATATATCTCAAAATTCATGCATGATATAAAAAATCCAACTTCATATTCTTGTTCAGGGGAAAATTAAGGGGTAGATGAGTCTATAGAGCAACCATATCAAAATTTAATTTTTCGAAGTGACGATTTCCAGAGAGCTCAGCACTCCCCTAGCACGACGCGGCAAGGCGCGCAGATGTGTTTTTTTGCACTATTTTGTTTATTTGGTCCAAGACTTTTGGTCTTGGACCTAAGTATTCCAATACGTAAAAATAACTAAGCCACATTTCAACTCCATATCATACAAAACATTTCCCCAACACTCTCTCAAACACTTGGATAAGTATTCCACTCAAAATTCAATTGCCAAATCTCATTCTGTATCTTAAAGGAATTCACTTAAGCTTCAAGATCTCATCTCCATCTTGATCAAGGAATTCTCAAAAGTTGAGGTATGGGGGTTTCAACCATTGGGTACTTTTACCCATGGTGCTCAAGCCTCCTTTTTATATAAATTTCATGTTTCTAAGTTGATTTTACTTATGGGTCTTACTTACTATGAGATTGACTACGAACTATGTTGGGATTTCATAAAAGTGTGACTTTTTGAGCATATTTTGAACTATTAATCTAGTATCTATTTTGACATTTGATTAAGGCTTCTAATGTTTATTGTATTAGGGTATTACCAAGTATAGGTGCGTTCATTTACTTCAAGTTTTCTTGCATGATTTCACTCTTAAATTGCATGGTTTTATAATAGCATTGCTCACCCGCCAAGTGTTTGATAAAATGTCCGATTTAAGGTTCTTGAGCTATTGATGATCAATTTCATAACCTATGACTTGAATGACTTTATGATGATGGAAGGAAGGTATATATGTGTTGATTTCATGAAAAGTATCTATAGTATTGCAAGTTGACCATACCTTGTTAAGGGGGTGTTATGCCTCAATCACCATGGATGGTAGGGTGAAACAACCATCAACCAAATTGAGGGGTTGATACCTCAATCACCATGGATGGTAGGGTGATACAATCATCAACAAATTAGGGGGTTGATACCTCAATCACTATGGACACCAATTAAGGGGTTGATACCTCAATCGCCTCTCCAAGGGAGTAGTAGGCCTTAGACATGATGGTCTCTTACTACATATGTAATATGTTCTATATAAGCATGTTTTACTCAAGCATCATTCATGCATGCCATATTACTATATGTTTATCCATTGTCTAATTATGCATTTTGATTTTGTTGCCTATCTCTTGCTGCATTGCATCCTACATACTTAGTACATTCAAATGTACTAACGCATACTTTATGCCTACATGATGTTACTATGTAGGAGTGGGAGCTCCTCACGATCATTATCATCCTCCCCATGGCTAGCACTACCATCACAAAGCAAGTTTGGTGAGTCCTCAACTTCGGGGATGATATCTCTTGTTCTTATGTTATATAAGGACTCTCATTATCTATTTATATGCTTTTGACTACGAGGGTGAGTCCTGAAAAGTTGTCTTGTATCCTGCTCAATTTTTAGTGTAGAGGTGTTGTTGGATAAGTTATGTAATGATGCTATCAGTTTTGACTCTCTTGACTCTTGTATGTTTTAATGCTATGAAAGACTTCCCTTAGTTCCTTTTACCCATATTTCTATTCTCTATTATTGTTTATTTGCTTCTGCGATCAAGGATATGTTGTGATATGCTAAGAGACATATTTGGGGTCTCTTTGGGTTCTCCATTCGTCATGTCACGTCTACGCCCTAGGCTTAGGTCGTGCAATAAACTTGAGGGCACACTCCTTTACACTCATTCTACCTTGTCTCAAGTTCATAAATTCCATCACTTTTAGCTTCCCTTAGTTCAAATGGGAAGAAGTGATCAAGGAAAGCGGCCTTAAACATCTCCCAAAAAATAGCTCCTTCTTCAACTCTTTCGGATTTCCATTGAGTGAACCAAACTTGAGCAACTCCCTTAAATTGATAAGGCACCAGTTTGGCTTTTTCCTCGGAAGACACCCCATAATATCCACTATCTTATAAACTTCATTTATGAACTCTTGTGGAACCAAATCCAAGTTGGACCATAAAACTCCACGAAATTCATTCTAGCAAAATATCTTGTCCTTGAGGTTGGATTAGGAGTTTTTGGGAAAGCAACGATTTGAGACAACATAGTTGTAGCGGTCCTAAACTCATAATTGGAGACTTGATCCACTTGAGGAAATTAAGGAGCCAGAGGAACTTGATTTTCTCCCCTAGGCAATGGAGCACCTCGTTAGACCATTTTTGAAAATGTCAAAGGACAAGTATTAGGTTATGGAAGTTTTGAAGGAATAATATAGATCACAAAAGAAACGATGCTTTCCTAAATACCTCATAGCCTCTCATTCATAAGTGTGGAGCGACATGTTGGACTCCTGAGGATGATTTCAAACCTTGTGCTATGATACCACTTTTATCACAATTCAGACCTAGGCCCTAGCCATGACATGGTGAATGTGATACCCAATGTCATCCCATCCAGGCGTCATGTTTATATCATAACCATTCATAAGGTAATATAAGCATAATATAAGAGAATGAAGAAGCAGAATATGTCAATATCAGATCATTGTTTTCCTTGGGGGAAAATTACAACAACCATAATATCCAAATTATGCCTCTATATCATAACATCTTGGCAAGGTCCGGAATATAGCTTACTAGCTCACCTTAAAGATATACATCAAAGAAAAGTAGTAGAATATTAATTAGAAACATCATAAAAGGGCTTGTTCCTAAAACATGGGAACTCATCAGCAATCTTCAAACTTAAGTCCCAAGCTAGCCACGAAATGAAATAGGTGTCTCGTCGTCCGTCCATACATAGTTAGATCAATTATGCAAAGAAGTATTTGTTAGTATGTGGAATATACTAAGTATGTAGGTATGCTATGAATCAAAGGACATCACAATATAATATCAATATGTATAATAATAATCAACTAGGATAAGGACACCATATACATGAGCAATGCAAGTTTAAAATTCATGAGAAGAAGAAGCATCAAAATTCTTTCATAATCCTAAAATGCATATGTGGGAATAAGAATATAACCAACATATATGATCATGTGAACTATTATATAGAATCCTGATATTGCCTTTACACTGAGTAAAAGAGTAGTCTATTTTGCCAGGGTAGACTATACCTTACCTTACAGGATTCGTCCTATCTCAGAGAGTCATTTAACATGAACATGATAGGAACCTTCCCACTTTGGTGGACGTTTTTCATATGTGGATCCACTAATATAATACCATAGGCGCATAATCATTATCACCTACAATGGCACGTAGTTATAAGAAAGGTAGGCTTTACATTAAGGACCTCTTAAGTCTAGTGCCCACCCACAATCTCATTCGCTGCTAAGTCATATCCCACTCAATACATAAATCAAATATATAAATAGCTTTCAACATAATGCTATATCATTAAAATCATATTTTCATAACTTGTAGAAAAAAATCATAATCTATCATGAAAATATCTTATGTCATAGGAATAGTCCATCTACTTAACTTGTCATATAGTGTGGGAAATCCCCCAACTTCTCATCATCATCATGAAACTTTAGGGTCTTAATCACCCTCTTCATTATAGAATCATTATCATTCATTGTCATCAAAATATGTTTTTTATATACTAGAGATCATAGTCATGAAAATCATGTTTTATAATAGGAGACTGGGTCTAAGTGTGGGTTCATGAACAATTAAGTCAAAATCATGCAATTGGATGAAATTCATACAGGAAACATGTAATTAAAATCAATTTGAATCATTAGTAAAATAACCCACATCAATTCATCAATCCATAATCATAATATTTGAATTCATATACTTTTACTTGAAAAAGAAATAATATAATTCTTCATTTTTCATGCATAATTAGATATAATAACAATGGAATATACATAATTCATGCATTGGGAATTATAGAATGAAACCCCATAAGAAATCATCATGAAACTTTAATAAAAATGAGATTTTAGATTGGGATTTATGGATGAAACTAATCCATCAATGAGGTCATACATACCTCAAGTGAAATATTTAAGATTTGGAGTAGAAAAAACGTTTTTCAAAAAAATCACCTTAGTGGTTGCATAACATATTTTCACCCAAGAAAAATGAAATCCTTAGCAAAGCTTAGAACCCCAGCTTCGATCAAGTCCTTGTTCTAGAGAGAGAAATATTTGAGAACGTTTGAGAGAATAACAAGAGTGAATGAATTGTAATAAGTTAGGAGTAGGATTTATAGCAGCTAAGTCGATTAAGATAATTAAAGGGCAAAAATGACGTAGTTTAGGAGCTAAACAAATTGAAAATATCAAAAACACCTTTAACTAAAATCTGTCGAAGTTATCCATGAGACCCCATCAACAGGCCATGGTTCGATCTGCGCCTCATACCTTGTTTCATGGAACCTGTGCATCAAAAATTAAGCTATTGGAATTGTTAGTTCTCAAACCACAAAAATTCAGGACAACCCGTCATTCCTTTCATGAGGCATAAGTCTATACTTAGAAAAATTAAGTTCTTTGAGGTTCCTTTCCATGACACCTTAGACGAGTCGTGGTTCCATCTATGGTCCTTCCTGTTAATCATGGAAACTTTTCTTGAAATTTCATGATTTTCTATTTTACTGGACTCAATCCACAAAACTTCCTACAACCTGTGAATCTGTCACAACCCAAGCCTAGGGCCTAGATATGACATGGCGAATGGGAACCCGAAGGGGCCCCAAACAAGTCTCTTACATATCATTAGATATCCTTGTTAATGGAAGTCATCACGATCTAAGAGTAGGACCTAGACGTGACCGATAAATGGGGAACTTAAAGGAACCTCAAACAACCCTTAAAGATATTATCACACATCCTTGGTCGCAGAAGCAAGATAATTCATCATATGAAACATAAACAAGGGGAAATTGGGAATATGGGAGAGAGACTTATATTTAAATAGCTTGAATATCATAAGAGGTTCAAAGCTCAAGCATAATATATATTTTATCCAATAACACATCTAACATAGAACTTAGCGAGGGCCGAGACAAGCAACTGGGCTCACCCTCATAGTCAAAGTATACCAAAATAGAAAGATAGTCTTTGTTACATAGCAGAAGAACATAGATATTTTCCTCGAACATGAGGACTTACCAAGTAGCTTGAATGGATGCCACTAGCCACGTGAAGGAGGACGATGACCAAATAGAGCATCGGTACCTACATGGTAACATCATGTAGGCATAAAGTATGCATTAGTATGTCTAAATATACTAAGTATGTAGGATGCAATGCAACAAGAGATAGGCAACATAATCAAAATGCATAAACATAGACAATGGATAGCGCAGTAATGAAATGACATGTATGAATGCTGTTTGAAGTAAAATCATGCTTATATAAATAATAAAATGTAAGTAGAAAGAGACCATCCTTTGGCTACTGTGTTTACCACCTTCCATACTAGGTGATTAAGGTATCAACCCCTTAATTGGGTTATTAACATACACCACCCACCTCTAAGGCGATTTAGGTATCAATCCCATAATTTAGTTAATGACGTATCAACCCCTCAATTTGGTCAATAAACATCATCCCTTTTATCATAGTGGTCAAGGTGTGGTAGCCCCTCATCAAGGCATGGGCATCTTAGAATAATATAGATAATTCTCATAAAATATAGCTTATATAAAAATTATTTATAATCACAAGGTCATTCAACTTATAAGACATGCATTGGACCTTCAATTCCTCAAGAAACCATATCCGAACATTTTATCAAACACTTGGTGGATGTGTAGTAGAGGTACAAAACCATATAACTTATAGATGAAATCATGCAAGAACATCTATTATAAAACCATTAATCAACACCTTGCAATACCCTTAAGCAATATACATCAAAACACCTCATCAAATCTTACAATATATCCAAGATTTATATCTCAAAACATAGCAAAACAGTCACAACTTTATGTAGCTTTAACATCGTTCATAGACATGCTCATACTAGTATACTCATTTATAAAATCAACTTTAAATCATTCAAATTGAGTAGAAAGGAGGTTAGGGTACCATGGATGGAAGGACCCATTAGATAAAACCCACATACCTTAGCTTTGGAGAATTTCTTGGTGAAGATGGAGGTGAGAATTTGAAGCTTGGATGAATTCCTTAAGATCCGGAAGAGATTTTGAAACTTGATTTTGGAGTGAAATATTAATATAAGGGTTTGAGAGAGTATTTTATCAATACAATGAGGAAACGTAAGGGTTTGGGACCTTGAATGAGCATAAAAACGTCAATCTAGAGCTTAGAAAGGGTGAAAAAAGACCAAAATAACCCTTCCTAAAAAGTTGTCTAACGACTGTTACGGGCCCTGTTACGACCCGTAGGTAGCCCTATGACTCATAGTACCCTTCCCATGACCTACAGTCTAAATTTTAGAGTCTATGGAAATTGCTACAAACCTGACCTACGAATCGTACCCTGACCTACGACTCATAACAGTAGGCTCGTAGTGCAACTCTACACTGGCAGTCTTTAGTAAAATAGCCATAACTTTTGACTCTCAACTCTAAATGTGGTGAAACCAAGTGTATTGGAAATCTAATTCAAAGTGATTTCATTTGACATGTCGTGGTCTACCTAGGTCCAAGTGTGCTAAAAGTTATACTTGTTTAAAATTGACCTTTGTATGGACCAACATCCAAAACTCAATTCATAGGGAAGTTTTGAACTCGTCTAAGTACTAGGAGTCTCTATGACCCTAATACACACTACACCTAAACAAATGAGGCTTGAAACATGGGTACATAAGAACATGGAGTTACAAGGTGTCACAGAAGCAATTAAACAACATTAAAAGATTAGAAATAAGGGCAAAGGGGCTAAGCGAAATCCTTTCATAACATAAATATCAAGAACAAGAGAATCAAGGCTCATAGCATAATTACATAACTTGTTCAACAACACCTCTAAACATAGAACTTAGAAAGAGCCAAGACAAGCAACTTACCCTCATAGTCAAAAACATAGAATAAAGGAAATAAAGTCTTTCTTAATGCATAGCATGAGATAAAAACATCGTCCTCAGAGTGGAGGACTCACCAACTAGCTTTGAAAGGAATTGTACTAGCCACGTGGAGGAGAATGCTTAAGTGGAGCTCCGGTTCCTATATAGTAACATCATGTAGGCATAGTGTATACATTAGTACGTTTGAATGTACTAAGTATGCAGGATTTAATTCAATAAGAGATAGGCAACATACGCAAAGTGCATAATCATAAGCAAAATATAGCATAATAATAATAATATGACATGAGTGAATGATACTTGAAGTAAAACATGCTTGTATAGAACATATTACACATGAAAAAGGTAATCATCATTAGATAACCAAGGCCTACTACCTCCTTAGTAAGGCAATTGAGGTATATACACCTCAACATGGCAGCACGGGCCTACCACCCCCTGAGCTAGGCAATTAAGGTATATATCCCTCAATATGGTAGAACGAGCCTACAACCCCTCAAGCTAGGCGATTGAGGTATATACCCCTCAACATGGTAGCACAAGCCTACCACCCTCCGAGCTAGGTGATTGGTCAACTTTCATCCCAATAGATACATTTTCATAAAAGCTCACGTGCATACCTTCCTTTCATCATCATAGATTCATTTATAACATAGGTCATGCATTGGATCATTCATAGCTCAAGAATCCAAAATTGAACATTTTATCAAACATTTGGCGAGAGTGTAATGCTAGTGTAAGATCATGCAAAACAAGAATGAAATCATGTAAGAAAATTCAATATAAAACCACCCAACAATACTAGGTAATACCCTCAAGTAAAATACATTGAAACCCCTCATCAGATCACATAATGGACCTTAGATTCATAGATCAAAACATGCTTAGATAGTCACAAGTTTATGAAACCCCAACTTAGTTTTATAATCAAATTCATAATATGTAATACCCATAAGTAGATCAACTTAGAATCATGCAACTTAGGTAAAAAAAAAAAAGAAGTTAGGCCAAGGGTGAGAGGACCTATTGATTGAAACTCACATACCTTAGATCTTGAATTTCTTGGAATTGTGTTCGGAAAGAATGTAAGCCTAGAAGCGGGTCTTAGAATCCAAAACTTGTTCTTGAGTTTACTTGAATTTGTATAGGGTCTTGGTGGAGGCGCTTGAAGAATTTGAGAGTGTATCTGAGATGAAGGTAATGAGTTTGATCCTTTGGAATAGGGTTTAGGTCTTTTGGGAAGGTTAAGATAGCATTAGAAATCTAAAAAGGTTATTACAGTAATTAAAATTTATGAAAAAATCATTAGTAAGCAGACAGAAAAATTGGCAAAATGTTGCCTCACTGGAGGCTTGACTAGTCCAGTGGCACTCCACGGGTCATGTGGACTACCCGTGAGAGGGGATTTAGAAAAACATGGAAGTTGGGAACACTTAGAATAATTGATGTCATCGTCACTTTGACGGGCCAATTCACGGGTCGTGTGGTGCTTCACAGTCCACGTAGTGGTCCACTGCACCACACTTAGACAAGAAAATATGGCCAGACCACTCCATACCCTAATCCCATGAGTCGTCTTCCTTTCCACGTCCCATTAAAGGTGTCTGTGCCACAAAACTTGGCCAAACTTCCTCCTATCAAGCCCCCCCCCCCCCCGAACACACCTCACAACCCTTCACATGATCAGTGGCAAGCCAAACAATTGGTGACATTGGCGCTGTCACCTGCCTTAGACCAAAAATGGTCTTTCCCAGCTCAAGGCAGCCCAGACGAACCTTCCAAAGGCACACTACCCGTCATAGGGCTCGTGTGACACCACTGCACGAGAGGGTCTCACAACAATAGTCATAACTCCTTCATCCAACCTTAGATTGAGGTGAAACCAAGCACGTTGGAAAGCTAACTCAAAGGTATTTCATTTGAAATGTCTTGTGCCACCCAGTTCCAAGTGTACTAAAAGTTATGTTTGTTTAACTTTGACCCTAGCATGAACCAACACCCAAAACTCAACTCGTAGGGAAGTCTTGAATTCATCTAAGAATTAGAAGTCTCCCATGAACCTAATACACCCCCCAAATTAACCACATGAGGCTTGAAAATGGATACATAAGAGCATAGAGTTATCGGGTGTCACAATATCTCCCCCTAGGAACATTCGTCCCCAAATGTCAAAGAAATGAACTCAAGAAAAGTAGTCATGAAGATTTTAACCCAAACATGGATGCAACAATGCACTTAAACATTATTTTCAAAGAGTCTCAATATGAACATCAAAATTATGATAATCTTGTCAACATAAAATGAGTGCTTGAAAATGACATAAGGGCCAAAACTTAAGACTTGAAATCATAAAAGGAAACTTAATTAGTACCTTAGGCTTGAGTAGAATGGAAGACATAGGGATATCGCTTTTGCATGTCCACCTCGGCCTCCCATGTAGCACTTTCAACTTGTTGATTTCTCCAAGGGACCTTGACAGAAGTCACATCCTTGTTCCTCCACCTTTTCACTTGCCTATCTAAAATCTCTACTAAAACTTCTTCATAAGTCAAATTGTCTTCAATAACACCCGCAACATTAAGAGGAACAATAACACTAGGATCACCCACACATTTTCTTAGTATAAACGCATGTAAGACCAGATGTACCATGTTCATGTAATTGGGTAGCTCCAACTCATAGGCCACCTTATCAATCCTCCTCAAAACTCTATAAGGACCCATAAATCTTGGACTCAATTTACTCTTTCTTGCTAAAAAAAACCACACCCTTCACGGGTGAGACCATCAAATAAACCCAATCACCATTTTTAAAGTTAAGATCTCTTCTTCTTACATCGACATAAGACTTTTGTCGACTTTGGACGGTCTTCAACCTTTACCTAATCAACTTCACCTTCTCCATGGACTCCATAACCAAATCCCTACCTAGTAAGGCCATCTCCCCCACCTCAAACCATCCGACTGGGGATCTACAACATCTCAAATAAAGGGCCTCAAAAGGAGTCATACCAATGCTAGAATAATAGCTATTATTATAATCAAACTCAATCAATGGAAGATGATCATCCCAACCACCCTTAAACTCCAACACACAAGCCCTAAGCAGATCCTCAAGTGTTTGGATACTTCTTTTGGCTTGGCTATCCGTTTGAGGGTGAAAGGTCATACTTAGCTTAACCTGGTACCAGGACCTCTTTGGAAGAACAACAAAAAGTGAGAAGTATATTGAGCACCACGATCCGATATAATAGACAAAGGTACCCCATGTAACCTTAACAACTCATGGATGTACAACCTCCAATAGTCTTCGGCATAATATATAGTCTTAACCGGTAGGAAATGAGACTACTATGTCATCCAATCAACCACAACTCAAATAGAATCAAAACCCTTTCTAGTATTAGGAAACCCAACCACAAAATCCATATTAATCTTCTCACACTTCCAAGTAGGAATCTCTATATCTTGGGCTAGGCCACCAGCTTTGATGTTCGGGTTTGATTTGTTGGCAATTATGGCAATCAGACACATACCTAGCAATGTCTTTCTTCATACCTCCCCACCAATATACTTCTCTTAAATACCTATACATCTTTGTAGAACTAGGGTGAATAGAATAGGAAGAGCTATGATCCTCATCAAGAATTTTCTCCCTCAAGCCATCAACACAAGGCACATATAACCTCCTTTGGTACCTAATAGCACCATCTCCCCCTTGCGAGAAAACCTCCACCTTTCTATCTCTCACCACTGCCTTCAATTCCATCAAAGCAGGATCAAGATCTTGCGTTCTTTTCACTTTTTCAACCAATGAAGACTTAGAACCATCAACAACCACAATACCACCATTATCAACCTCTTCCAACCTAAACCCTAATCTAGCCAACCAATGGACCTCCCTAGCCACTTCCTTGCCACTATTATTGATATAAGCTAGGCTACCCATAGAGACCTTACTCAAAGCATCAGCCACAACATTAGCCTTACTAGGATGATAATGCACACTCATGTCATAGTCCTTAAGAAGTTCTAACCACCTTCGTTGCCTCAAGTTGAGATCTTTTTAAGTGAACATGTATTGGAGTTTCTTATGGTTGGTGAGCACATCAACATACACCCCATACAAATAATGATACCAAATCTTTAAAGCAAATACCACGGCAGCCAACTCAAGATCATGGGTAGGATAATTCTTTTCATGCACTTCGAGTTGTCTTGAAGCATAGGTTATCACCTTACCATTTACACAACCCAAACCAAACCTTGAAGCATCACAATACACCACAAACCCTTCAAGCCCTTCTGGTAGAGACAATATGGGAGCGAAGACAAGCTTATCCTTCAATTTTTGGAAACTCCTTTCACACTCATTGGACCACTCAAATTTAGCCTTCTTTTGGGTTAACCTAGTCATAAGAGAAGCAATAGAGGAGAACTCATTCACAAATCTTTGATAGTAACCCGCTACGCTCAAAAAGCTCCTAATATCCAACGGGGTTAATGGTCTAGTACAATTTATAATCACCTCCGTCTTCTTAGGATCCACCTTGATACCATCCCCCGACACTACATGACCTAGGAAGACAACTTATTTCAAATAAAATTCACACTTCTTATACTTAACATACAACTTCTCTTTCCTCAATCTTTGTAGCATTACCCTCAAATGACTTTTATGCTCCTCCTCACTATGTGAATAGATCAAAATATCATAAAAGAAGACCACAACAAATAAATCAAGGTAGGGTTTAAAGACCCTATTCATAAGATCAATGAAGATGGTCAGTCCATTAGTCAACCCAAAAGACATCACAATAAACTCATAATGTCCATACCTAGTCCAGAAGGTCATTTTGGGAATATCACACTCCCTCACCTTCACATGATGATACCCGAACCGAAGATCAATCTTAGAGAAGTGGCTAGCCCCTTAAAGTTGGTCAAACAAATCATCAATCTTTGGAAGAGGATACTTATTCTTATGGTGACCCTATTGAGTTGCTGGTAATCTATACAGACTCTAAGGTACCCATCTTTCTTCTTCACAAATAACGTTGGTGCACCCCAAGGTGATTGGCTAGGCCTAATGAAACCCTTCGCCAACAAATCTCTCAATTTCCCCTTTAACTTCTTTAACTCCATCATGGCCTTACAATAAGGGGGAACAGAAATGGGATGAGTATCAGGAAGGAGGTCTGTAAAAAAATTTATTTTCCTTTAGGAGGAATATAGGGAAGGTCATTTGGAAAGACATCAAGGAACTCATTTACAACCGGAACTGACTCTATAGGAAGGACCTTGGACTCCACATCACTTACCTTCACAAGATAATAGAGACACCCCTTAGAATCAACTTACGAGCTTTAATGCAAAAGATAAATCTACCCTTGACCACCATATCATGACTCTCCCGCTCAAGAATGGGTTCATTTGGAAATCGAAATTTCACCCTACAGGTTCTATAATCAATAGAGGCATAATATACATGAAACCAATCCATCCTAAGTATAACATCAAAATCCACCATTTCCAACTCAACAAGATCACAAGGCAATATCTTATGCAAAATGCAAACAGAACAATTTCTGTAAATCTTTCTAGCAATAATTGATGCACTAGTGGGGGTAGACACCTCATAAGACTCACACAACTACTCAGGTTCAATGTGAAACTTTTTGGCAACAAAGGGGGTAACAAAAGAAAGAGTGACACCTAGATCAATCAATGCATACACATCAAAATCAAAAACTTTTAACATATCGGTGATGAGATTGGAAACTTCCTCAACCCCTTGCCTCCTTGGAGTACATAGAACCGATTGTGCCTTGGGGCCCAACCTTGTTGGCCACCTCTTCCCAAAGGAACCGCATTTGTACCTCGACCTTATGGGCGAACTTCCTTAACTTTATTATGATTATAGGGGCAATACATCATCTTATGCCCCATTTCCCTACAACCATAATAAGCACCGAAATACCTCAAGCATGGGCCACTATGACCCTTACTGCATTTTAGACACATAGCATTTGGTACCACACCACCTTTTTCTTGGGTCCTTGGGTATTCATTGGCAAGCCTCTTATAAGTAGTATTGGAGGACCCTTGTCCTTGATGAAACTGGCCACCTTTAGGACTTTGGAACCTTGCCCCAAATGGGCCCTCTTGGCCTCATTCCCCCTTCCCTTACTCAATTTCTCTCCCTCTATTTGTTCGGTATAAGTCATCAAATGAGATAAATCCATGTCACCAATCAACATAGTGGTCGGCACTCCTCACTTACCAAATCGAATACACTCATCACGAACTTATTCATTTTAGACCTCGGATTTGCAACCAATTAAGGAGCATATTTAGAGAGTTGGTTGAACTTGAGGGCATACTCTCTCACACTTATTGACCCTTGTTTCAAATTCATGAACTCCATCATTTTTGCCTCCCTAAGCTCAAGAGGGAAGAAGCGATTAAGAAAATCCACCTTAAATGCCTCCCATAGAACCACATTATTTTTCACTTCTCCATCTTACATTGATTAAACTATATGTGTGCTACCCTTTTCAGTTAGTAAGCTGCCAACTCTGCCTTCTCTTTCGATCTAACACCCATAATAGCCAATATTTTGTAAACCTCATCAATAAATTCTTGAGAGTCCTCATCCACTTTGGACCCATAGAATTTTGGTGTATTCATCCCCATGAATTCTCTCACCCTAGATCTCGGGGTACGAGCATGAGGGGCTTGGGCCCCTTGATTGACTTGATTGGCCATTGCTTGAGCTAGCGAATTGAGAGCATCTCGGAGCTTTCCATGAGCCGGCTATTCCTCAGGAGTGTAGACTCTTCTTCCTCTTGTGTTAGGCATGATCTAAACATGACAAAGAACATTCATTAGAGGGGAACTTTACCTAACTTCTATAGCATAACATAGATCAAGAAGAAGGAAAATATTTCCTCAAATGTCTCATAGCCTCCTACTCACAGTTGTGGTGCACATCACAACTATGAATAAGACTCTAATCAATAAGGTATGTTTGATGCTGAGGATCATTAACAACCTAGGGCCCCGACACCAAGTTTGTCATGGCCCAAACCTAGAGCCTAGACGTGACACGACGAATAAGGAACCTGAAGGGACCCCAAACAGGCCTCTTACATATCATTACACATCCTTGGTCGCAAAAGCAATTAAACAACATCAAAAGATTAGAAATAAGGGCAAAGGGGCTAAGGCGAACCCTTTCATAACAAAAATGTCAAAAATAACAGAATCAAGGCTCATAGTATAATTACGTAACTTGTCTAACAACACCTCTAAACATAAAACTTAGCAGGGGCTAAGACAAGCAACCGAGCTCACACTCATAGTCAAAAGCATACAATAAAGGAAAGAAAAAGTCTTATTACATAGTATGAGATCAAAATATTATCCTCGGAATGGAGGACTCACCAACTAGCTTTGAAAGGAATCGTACTAGCCACGTGGAGGAGGATGTTCAAGTAGGGCTCCGGTTCCTACATGGTAACATCATATAGGCATAGAATATGCGTTAGTACGTTTGAATGTACTGAGCATGTATGATGAAATACAATAAGAGATAAGCAACATAGGCAAAATACATAATCATAAGCAAAATATAACATAATAACAATATGACATAAGTGAATGATACTTGAAGTAAAACATTCTTATATAGAATATATTACATGTTAAGAAGCTGACCATCATTAGATAACCAAGGCCTACTACCTCCTTTGTGAGCCAATTGAGGTTTATATCCCTCAATATGGTAGCACAAGCCTACCACCACCCGATCTAGGTGATTGAGGTATATACCCCCAATATGATAGCATGATCCTACCACCCCTGAGCTAGGCGATTGAGGTATATACCCCTCAACATGGTAGCATAGGCCTATCACCCCCTAACCTAGGCAATTGGTTAACTTCATCCCAATAGATACATTTTTCATGAAAGCAACACATATATACCTTCTTTTCATCATCATAGAGTCATTTATAACATAGGTCATACATTGGATCATACATAGCTCAAGAATCCAAAATCGAATATTTTATCAAATACTTGGCGGGTGTGTAATGTTAGTGTAAGATCATGCCAAACAAGAGAGAAATCATGTAAGAAAATTCAATGCAAAACCACCCACCAATACTAGGTAATACCCTAAAGTAAGATACATTGAAACCAATCATCAAATCACATAATGGACCTTAGATTCATAGCTCAAAACATACTTAGATAGTCACAAGTTTATGAAACCCCAACTTAGTTTTATAGTCAAATTCATAATATGTAATACTCATAAGTAAATCAACTTAGAATCATGCAATTTAGGTAAAACGGAGAGTTAGGCCCAAGGTAAAAGACCCATTGGTTGAAACCCATATACCTTAGATATTGAATTTCTTGGAATTGAGTTAGGAAAGAATGGAAGCATGGAAGTGGGTCTTGAAATCCAAACTTGTTCTTGAGTTTTCTTGAATTTGTATTGGGGTCTTGGTGGAGGCTCTTGAGAGAATTTGAGAGTGTATTTGAGATGAGAGTAATGAGTTTGATCTTTTGGAATAGGGTTTAGGTCTTTTGGGGAGGTTAAGATAGCATTGAAAGTCTAAAAAGATCATTAGAGTAATTAAAATTTATGAAAATACCATTAGTGAATGGATGAAAAAATTTGGCAAAGTGTTGTCTCACTGAAGGCTTGACTGCTCGTGTGGCACTCCATGGGTCATGTGGAGTGCCTGTGAGAAGGGACTTAGACAAAAAAATGGATGTTCGGAACACTTGGAAAAACTAGCATCATCGTCACTTTGATGGGTCACTTCACGGTCCGTGTAATGGTCGGTTGCACCACATTTAGACAAGAAAATGTGGCCACTCCATGCCCCAGTCCCAAGAGCCATCTGCCTTTCCACGGCCCATCGAAAGGCCCATCAAAGGTTCTCATGGCACAACATTCCTCCATGCCC
>JAOTQJ010167493.1:0-26131 GCA_025642045.1 Solanum sejunctum | reverse complement strand
TCTATTGAGACTATACATGATTCAAGCTATGAAATCTATGAACTATTGTGAAGTTTTGATATGATTTACAAGTTACCGTGATGGGGCTTTACCATGATGATGGTGGGCTGATTTACATGACTTTAATATGCATTAATTTCACTATTTCATGATTTATACTCTTAAATTTTGCATGATTTAAACATGTACTTATATGTGCCCACCAAATGTTCGATGAAATGTTATGTGAAGAATTCTCAAGTTATTTACTTGTTTTACATGTGAAGAGACTTCATGATGAATATGGGTTATCAAGTATGTTATGAATTCATGAAATTATCTATGATTATACAAGTATGAAGTTAAGCCATATTTTAAAAATTTTACCTCTTGTGAGCCGATTGTGTTAAAGCAAAGGTTCATGTATGATTATGATTATGATCTATTCTCATGTTTCAAGTTAGGCTCACTATTAGAGATCTAGTATTTTTAAGAGCTAATCAAATTATGATTCCATATTTATTACAACTTATTAAAGTTATGATTATTTTAAGTATTCCGTGGGATTAGACTTAGCACCGACGGATTCGATGTCGGCGTGGACTATCTTCAAGGGTCAATACTTTTTTCCTCAAATTATGTGCCATCATAGGATTATGTTATAGACTTGCTATACTAGTGTATCTATTGAGTACACTTTATCATGAAATTTACCCCAAAATTGGATGGGTTACTCTAAGGGGAGTTACTTTTTCGAAATGCAATGGGCTCCTGTAAGGTGAAGTATGATTTACCTTGGCAAGTAGACCACCTATTTACCAGTGAGGTTTAATCATTGGGATTCCAAGTTATAGCTATCTTGATCTTATTCTTTGTCGGTTAAGGTCTCTTTCCACATATGTATCATGACCTATGCAAGTTGAATGATTTACAAACATGTTTTACTTCAAGTATTGACAATGCATACCATATTGAGATTATACTTATCTATTGCCAATTTCTATGCATTTTGACTATATTGGTTTATGCATTGTTGCATTGCATCCTACATAATTAGTACATTCAAATGTAGTGATGCATATTTTATGCCTGTATGGTATGATCATGTAGGGACCAGAGCTCATCTTGATCATCCTCCAAGTGGCTAGTGAGATTCTACAAAGATAAGCTTTGGTGAGTCCTCAATTAGATGACACTATATACTTTATCTTGCTATTCGTAGGACTTCATTATGTTGAACATTTGACATTATGAGGGTAAGACTGGAAAGTGTCCTGGCCCCCACTCGATTCTATGTTTAGAAGTGTTGTTGGAATATTATGATGTATATATGTTATAAGCTTCACTCCTTCTACTTTAACAATTATCAAAAACTTTCCCTTAGTCCTTCTTCACTTTTTATATTATCTCTTGTTGTTCACTTAGTTTCCGCAACCAAGGATGTGTGGTTGATATGCTAAAGGGCTTATTTGTGTCGCTTTAGGATCCCTTTCGCTGTGTCACATCTAGGCCCTACGCTTGGTTAGTGAAAATCATGGTATTAGAGTCCTAGGTTATTAATAGTCCTCGGAATACAACACACCACATCGATTAGAGTCCTATTTATGGTTGTGAAGCGCACTACAACTATAAGTAAGAGGCTTTGAGGCATTTTAGAAAATATTTCCTTCTTCATGATCTATGTCAGGCTATAGATGTTAAGGTAGGGCATTTACCTAATGAATGTTCTTTGATGTTCTATATCATGCTCCTACCCTGGCCCCAAGGATGAGGGATTTTACTAGGATGAATCCACCATAGTTCTATGGGTCCAAGGTAGATGAGGATGCCCAAGAATTCACCAATGAGGTGTATAAGGTGTTGTCTATTATGGGGGTTAATTCGAAGGGAAAAGTGGAGTTAGTGTCCTACCAACTCAAAGGTGTGTCTTAAATTTGGTTCACTCAATGGAAGATAGAGAAGGGTAATGATGATGATATCCCTTGTTATGAGTTCAAAGTGGCATTTCTCAACTAATTTTTTCTAGTTGGGCTAAGGAGGAGGGAGGCAAATATGATGGAATTTATGAATATAAAGCAAGGGTGTATCATTGTAAGGGAGTATGCCCTCAGGTTCAAAAAGCTTTCCAAGTATGCTCCTCAATTGGTTATCGAGCCTAGGTCAAGGATGAACAAAATTTTGTTGGGTGTGTCCAACTTGGTTATTGAAGATTTTCATACTGCCATGATAATAAGTGATATGAATTGGTCCTACCTCATGACATATGCCGAGCAAATAGAAGGGAAAAATCCTAGAAAGAGAAGGGTTGGTAAGTCCAAGAGGGCTCAATTTGAAGGTGGGTTCCAAGGTTCTAAAGGTGGCTGGTTTCCTCAAGGCCACAAGTTCCAAGACCAAGGGTCATCTAATGCTTACAATAAGAGGTCTGCCAATGAAGGATGCCTAACAAAAGATTCCAAAGGTGGTAATGGAGGAATAGTAAAACCTATATGTCCAAAGTGTGAAAAGAATCACAGTGGTTCTTGTTTGAGAAATTCAAATGCTAGCTTTGGTTGTGGTGAAGTTGGCCACAAGGTTATTGATTGTCCTCATGCTCAGCCCAAAGGTAGAGATGGTCATTCTCAAGGCCAAGGTGTTAATATGGGCTAAAGAGGAAGGAGAGGTCAGCAAGGAGGTACTCCAAGGCAAAATAGATTCAACGCATCTTCAAGGGAGACAAGGAGTTGACGAGGTGGCCAATGTTGTTACTAGTATATTAAAGGTTTTTTATTTTGATACGTATGCATTGATAGACTTGGGTATCGCTCTTTCTTTTATTTCCCCTTTTGTTGCCAAAAGCTTCATGTTAGTCCCGAATTGTTGTTTCAACCTTATGAAGTGTATACCCCCGTTGGTGAGTCCATTGTTGCTAAAAGAGTCTATAGTAATTGTCCGCTGTTCATTTTGCATAAAATCTTGCCTTGTGATTTTGTTGAATTAAACATGGTGGATTTTGATGTCATTCTTCAGATGGATTCATTGCATACATATTATGCCTCTATTGATTATAGAACCCGTAAGGTTAAATTGCAATTCCCCAATAAGCCATTCCTTGAGTGGGAAAGTTGTGGTGGTCAAGGGTAGATCATTTCTTGTCTTAAAGCCCAAAAGTTGATTTCTAAGGGGTGTCTCTATCATCTTGTGAGGTTTGGGGATGTTGAGTCCAAGGTCCTTCGTATTGAGTCAGTTTCAGTGGTTAATGAGTTCCTTGATATCTTTCTTGATGAACTTCCTAGTGTTCCTCCCAAAAGGAAAATTAATTTTTGTATACACCTTTTTCACGATACCCAACCCATTTCTATTCACCCTTATCATATGGCCTCGACGAAGTTGAAGGAGAAATTAAGGGATTTGTTGGAAAAGTGTTTTATAAAACTTAGTAAGTCACCTTGAGGTACACTAGTGTTATTTGTGAAACAAAAAGATGGTTCTCTTAGAATGAGCATTGATTGCTGGTAACTTCATAGAATCACCATAAAGAACAAGTTCCCTCTACCAAGGATTAATGAACTTTTTGATCAACTTCAATAGGCCAATCACTTTTCTAAGATTGATATTCATTCTAGGTATCTCAAAGTGGAAGCAAGGGAGCGTGACATTCCCAAGATGGCTTTTTGGACTAGGTATGGGCACTTTGAGTTTGTGATTATCTCCTTCTAGTTAACTAATGCACCGGCTATATTTATGGACCTCATGAATAGGGTCTTTAAACCCTACCTTGACTTGTTTGTGGTGGTTTTTATTTATGATATCTTGATTTATTCCGATAGTGAGGAGGACCATATGGATCACTTGAGGTTGGTGTTATAAGTCTTAAGGGAGGAGAGGTTTATGCAAAATATGAGAAATGTGAGTTTTTGTTGAAATAGGTTACTTTTCTAGGGCATGTGATGTCAGGTGATGGAATTAAGATGGATCCTACGAAGACGGATGTGATTAGAAATTGGCCTAGATCTTTTACTCCATTAGATATTAGAAGTTTCTTGGGTTTGGCGGGTTATTACCAAAGGTTTGTGAATGGATTCTATTCTTTTGCTTCTCCTATGACTAGATTGACTAAAAAGAACGAAAATATTTGTGTGGACCGATGAGTGCGAAAGGAGTTTCCAAACATTGAAGGATAAGCTTATCTCTGTTCCTATCTTAGCTCTACTGGAAGGGTTGGGCAGATTTGTGGTATATTGTGATGCCTCAAGAATTGGTTTGGGGTGTGTTTTGATGCAAAGTGGTAAGGTGATTGCGTATACCTCTGGACAACTGAAGGTGTATGAGAAGAATTGTCCCACCCATGATTTTGAATTGGTGATCGTGGTATTTTCTTTGAAAATATGGCATCATTACTTATATAGGGTTCATGCTAATGTGTTTACCAACCACAAGTGTCTCCAATATATGTTCACTCAAAAAGATCTTAACATTACAAAAAGAAGGTGGTTAGAGCTCCTTAAAGATTATGATATGAGTGTGCATTATCACCCTTACAAAGCTTATGATGTGGCTGATAGTCAAAATAAAGTATCTATGGGGTAGTCTACCTCATATTGATAATGGTGGCAAAGAGGTGGCTATAGAGGTTCACCATTTGTCTAGATTGGGGGTTCAGTTGAATGAAGTTGATAATGGGGGTGTAGAGGTTATTGATGGTTCTAAGTCTTCTTTGATTAAGAGATAAAAGCAAAACAAGATTTGACCCACCCTTGCTAGAGTTAAAGGCCTTGGTGAGAGATGGTAAAGTGGAGGTTTTCCCCCAATGGGGAGATGGTTCTCTTAGGTACCAAAGTAGATTGTGTGCGCAAGATGTGGATGATTTGAAAGAATTGATCATGTAGAAAACCCATGATTCATCCTATTCCATTCATCCTGGTTCTACAATGATGTATAGGGACTTGAGAGAAGTGTTTTGGGAGTGCAGTATGAAGAGAGACATTGCCAAGTTCATATTTTATTATCACAATTGCCAACAAGTGAAAGCCGAACATGACAGGCCGGCAGGGTTGCCTAAGATTAGGAAATATTTTGACTTTATTTGGGTTGTTGTGGATAGAATGACAAAGTCCACTCACTTTCTAGGGGTTAAAAGTACTTATGGTATTGGACATTCGTAAGTTGGTTAGATTGCAGAGGGTGCCCTTGTCTATCATTTTTTATTGTTGCGCTCAATTCACTTCTCACTTTTGGATGTCCTTCCAAAGAGGTCTTGCTAACAAGTTTAAGCTTAGCACAGATTTTCATGCTCATATTGATGGTCAAGCCGAGTGGACTATCCAAACTCTTTAGGATATGCTTAGACCTTGTTTTTTGGTGTTTAAGGGTAGTTAGGATGAATATCTTCCACTCATTAGGTTTGCTTACAACAATAGCTACCACTCAAGCATTGGTATGGCTCCTTCTTGAGGCTCTTTATGGTAGGCGTTGTAAGTCCCCAGTTGGGTGGTTTGAAATGGGGGAAATGTCCTTGCTAGGTCCCCATTTTGTCATGGAAGACTTGGAGAAAGTGAGATTGATTAGGTAGATATTGAAAACAACCCAATGTAGACAAAAGACCTATTCCAATGTGAGGAGAAGAAATCTTGAGTTTAAGGTTGGTAATTGGGTCTATTTGAAGGTCTCACCCATGAAGGGTGTGGTCCAATTTGTCAAGAAGGGAAAGTTAATCCCAAGGTTGCTTATGAGTTGGAGTTTCCATAGTGCATCCGGTCTTTTATGTCTCCATGTTGAGAAAGTGTGTGTGTAACCCAAGTGCTATAGCGCCTTTGGGTATTGTGGGTGTAGTAGAAGATAATTTGACTTATGAGGGTGAGCCTGGAAAGTGTCTTAGCCCCCGTTACATTCTATGTTTAGAGGTGTTATTGGGATATTATGATGCATTTATGCTATAAACTTGAGACTTTATATGGCAAAACCTGGTAGAAGGATGCCACTTCTATACAAGTAAGTAACACTTGTGGCAACCCTCGCGAGAAGATGCCACTTCTGTATGATCTAGGCTAACATAGAACTTACTAAGATACGATGAATTTAACACGTGACATATTAATCATATTTTAGTAATGAATTCAAAATAGTCAAAGGTATAGGATTTTGTTCTAAAGGTGATTTAGTTGATTTCTAGCTCAAGTTTTGGTGTATGTACCTTACAAGTTATTTAAACTACTATCTTGCAACACATTTATATATTGCCCATACTGTTGTAGCACACTAAAAAGTGTTACCAATGTTAAAATCAAAGGGCATAAAATGTACTAGTTTTTATCTCATACAACCATATTAATATAACTTTTATTCTAATATAGAAACAAGCTTACTGACTCAAATTTAACTAAGCAAGCCAAAACTTTAAGTTACAAACCATTTGATAATTTATGCTAGCATTTCAAATTTATAAATACATATGCAACAAGAGAATCATGTACACATCCCAAAACTACGACAATAATATGAGTCGATGCAAATGTCATCTTCTGCACAGATCCCGAAATTTATCTTCAATGGCCATCCTCAAGCATCATCTTAGGTACTCCCTATGATAGAAACAACTGTCGCTAAACATGAAGCTTAGTGGTGTAAAAGATTGAAATTGAGAACCTTAAATCCCTCAATTTACCCTTATTAAGTCAAAGAGAAACACAATTGGAATATAGTAAATAGACCAAGTGAACAAATACATCAATAATTCATGTAGGATCTGTAAAGATCTAAGTATCAAGGGTTCCTAGAATAATGTTTACAAGAAATCCAAATAGCAAGTTTTGCCCAGTATGTAAGTCATGCCATCACACCAAATATAATGAAGTATCAACAAGGTCCGAAACCCTGTATAAAGAATGGTGAAAACTCAATTATCAAGAGAATTAAGAACCATATTAAGAGTGACTTTCTAGTTTGTGCGTAAAATGGAATGCACACATATACATAGGATGAACCATTATTCATAATTAAGATGGCAATTGATGTGAACAAGAGGCATACCAATGGTGACAAAGTCACTGCCATAAGAAGGACAAAGTCCACAAGGATGTCAAATGATCAGGCAATTCGTACAAATGGGAGAATTAAACAAGCTCTTTGCAAGTCTCAAAATACATAAACATAACAAGATAAAACATTAAGAACATAGTTGAGATACTAACATAACATTCAAATGTACCAACAGGTAACAAAGGCAAAAGAACAAGTTTTTACACGAACCTGAACCTTTTAGCACGCAATTGACCCTACAGATTTCAAGTCGTGGATCAATTCATCATCCATTTATTCAATCAATTTCCTCAAAATTGTACAAGAGTGTGAACACCTTAATACTTATTTGTATGCTCATTTAATATTCATCACCTTCAACAGGTAGAAACTAACACGATAAATGCCAAAACCAAGTCCTATTTCTGCAAATTACTCTTTCTCGGCAGCTTTACAGCCTTACAATGCAACTACATTTTGAATTAGTAAATGGACAAACTAGGCTTTCTAGTCTATGTGAAAGCTATAGTTATATGAATATAGGTTGAAATCAATCAAGAATCACTTAAAAATATCCTTTGTACAAGTATTTATACTATAAACACTAATAGCGAAACCTTAGCGATTTCTATGTCAAACTGTGGATAGAACTTGTCCTAAATTACGTCCACAGGTTTGAATCCATAACTACCATATTATGTCCCCCAAAAAACACAAGAGTTGTATATCCATGTCTTTGGGTTGCAAAGAACTAACAAGAATAACAAATTACAGCTCACAAGTCAAGATATGATTAAAATACTAACAACAATACATAGAAGGCTTCTTAGATAGAAAACTGGTCAGAACTTTCACTGTATCGCATTCCTTCTTTCGATACCGTACAAGTAGATTCAGATTTTCATATAAACATTAAATTGTAGGTATGTGAATTATCTTTTCAACACATATTTACACACTAAAAACAAACTATATACAACTAAACATTCCACAATTACTCCACACTATGCTATTTAAAGACATAATTCAACCACTTACCAAAGGACAGGGGATTTCTCAACTTTGCTCTAAGGAACTATTTCGTTTCATGTTTTTTTTTATCAAATATAAGGTCATGAGATAGTTTACAAGTTTTTATATGGTCATCAAACTGATTTACTTTGGAAAATATATTTTATGTCAAAAGCTTGTTAAAAGAAAAATTGTCCAATAAGGTGTCTGCCCAAATTTTCCCTTTTTCACTTCTTATTTATTTTGTTCACACATAATAATAATTCTTAAGGATTTTTTAACATATATAATTGCATAAAATTAAATAAATTGCACTAAAATGAACCCCTCCCTCATTTCTTTTTACGATTCAAGAAACTAATTTCTCTAACGACACAAACTCAAGTCAAATATTATGAAGTAGGGATTAAATTTATCTTGATGGAAAACCTTTTTAAAGTGAATAAATTATTTAATAATAAGGGTATTACAACTATCTCCCCCTTAAGAAATTTTGTATCGAAATTTACCTTATGATAGTCTCAAAATAAGTGTGAATATTGGGTTCTCATATCTTCTTTTCTCTCCCAGGTGGCTTCTTCTCCTGAATGGTTCCTCAAAGTACCTTTACTATGGGAATTTTCTTATTTCTAAGATCTTTTATTTCTCGATCTTTAATATGGACAGGTTCTTTCTCATTCGTCAAGTCTTGATTCACCTTAATAGATTCAATTGGCAGGACATGAAAGGGGTCAGAAAGATATCTTCTGAGCATTGGCACATGGATGACACTGTGGATCTTATCCAAGTAGAGTGGTAATGCTAATTTATATGAAATTGGTCCCACTTTTTCAAGTACGTCATATGGTCCGATAAATCGGGGTCCATGTTTTTCCTTTCGGCCAAATCTTGTAATCCTCTTCCATGGAGATACTTTTAAGAATACCTTATCACCAACTTTGTCACGACCCAAGCCTAGGTTCTAAATGTGACACGATGAATAGGGAACCCGAAGTGACCCCAATCAAGCCTCTTAACATGTCATTACACATCCTTGGTCATGGAAGCAATTAAACAACAATAAAAGAAAAGAAATAAGGGCAAAAGGACTAAGGGAAGTCTTTCATAGCATTAAAAAATACAAGATCCTAGAGTGTCAAAGCTCATTTTCGGGCATGAAAGGTAACATCTCGACACTTAGAATTGACTGGGGACCAAGACAACTTTTTGAGATCACCCTCATAGCAAAAAGCATGCTAATAGATAATGAGAGTCATTGCATAACATAAGAAGAAGAGATATTGTCCCCAGAGTTGAGGATTCACCAAACTTGGTATGAGAAAGTACTAGCCATGTAGAGGATGAGGATGATCATAAGGCGCTCCGGCTCCTACATGGTAATATCATGTTGGCATAGAGCATGTGTTAGTACATTTGAATGTACTAAGTATGGAGGATGCAATGAAACCAGTTATAAGCAACATAATCGAAATACATAATTAGGAAATAAAGGAACATATAGAAATATGGCAGGCATAAGTTATACTTGAAGTAAACATGCTTATTCTAAACATATTACCTGCAACACTATAGATACTTTTCCTGAAAACAATACATATATTCCTTCCTTTCATAATAATAAAGTTATTCAATTCATAGGTCATCAAATGAATCATCAATAGTTCAAGTACCCTAAATCGGAGATTTTATCAAACACTTGGTGGGTGTGTAATACTAGTGTAAAACCATGTGATTAAAGAGTGAAATCTTGCAAGAAAACATAAAGTAAATCAACTCACTGACACTTGGTATTACCACCATGAAAAATATATTGAAATCCCTCCTTAAAACTCATCATAGATCTTAGATTCATAGCTCAAAAATGAGTATAAACAGTCACACTTCTTTAAAACCCCCAACAGAGTTCATAGTCAAATTCATAATACGAGACCCATAAGTAAAATAAACTTAGAAACATGTAATTTATGTAAAAAGGAAGCTTGGGCACCATGGGTGAAATTATCCAATGGTTGAAATCCACATACCTTAACTTTGGGGAATTCCTTGAAGAAGATTGAGATGAGAACTTGAAGTTTGAGTGAATTTCTTAGGATCTAGAATGAGGTTTGACACTTTAATTTTGGGTGTAATATTTGGATAAGTTTGTGGGAGAGTATTGGGAAATGTCTTGTATGATATGGTGTTGAAATATGGCCAAGTATAAGTATTTTTACGCATGAGAAAACTTAAGCTCAAGACCTAAAAGCCTTGCACCGAGATGAAATAGCTAGGCAAAAATAACACAGTGGAGCACCCCGGCAGCATCGCGCCAGAGGCACACACTGCTCACTAGAAATTGCAACCTAAATTTTTTTTTTGATACGATTTCTCTAAAATTGGGATTAGACATATTTCCCACTCAGTTTTGCCCTTTGATCAAGACTATGAGTTGAACTTTTGATATCATGCATGGATTTTTAGATATATGGAAATTAGGATTTTGAGTACTTGCAAAGCACATTTTCGGGCACTTTTAGGATCATTTCAACATCTCCCTCTTGCGAACATTCATCCTTGAATGCCAATGGAGGGGAATGTTGCTAGTGAGTGTCCTAATAGTAGGATGACTGTTGCTCTTCAATATGGCAAAATACTGAAAATGATGAAGAGGGTGATGAAAAAAATGAGAGTGAGGTAGATGGATGTGAGGTAGATGGTTCAGAAAATGAAGAAGAAAGGTTGGATAAGAGGGTCAATTTTGCTTGTTTCATGGGGAAAGGAGAATCTTTACTTGATAATGATGTAGACTTGAAGGTGAATTCCAATCTTTCATATGTTGTGAGAAGAATTATAAAGCCTTTGCTAAAGGAGAGCTTGATAAAAGGGAGAATCTATTTCATGTTAGGTGCAAAATTCAAGATAAAGTCTGCTCTTTAATCATAGATAGTGGAAGCTATACTAATGTCGTGAATAGTTCTTTGGCGGAACATATATGAAGTCTAAAAAAAAAAGAACCCCAACCCTTAGAAGATACAATGGCTCGATGAGAGTGGAGAAATGAGGGTCCACAAATAAGCAAGCATTTGGTTTAGTGTGGAAATTGACTTGTGATGTTGTACCCATGTTGGCATGTCATATTATGTTGGGAAGACCATGGAAAATTGATAGGCATGTTGTGCACCAAGAAAGATCCAACAAATACACTTTTGTGATTAAAGGTAGGAAGTATTTTCTTGGACGTCTCACTCCATACCAAGTAAGTGAGGATTATCGGGCTATGAAGGAGATCGTGAGAAAATAAAGGTGGCAGAGGCAAAGGGTAATAGTGGAAGTTCCATTGTTGTTACAAAGGAAGGAAGGTTCTTGGCTAAAAGTAAGAATAATATGTGCATAGTGGCAAAGCCAAGCAAGTGTTTAAAGGGGTGGATAAGGGGCGCTTTCTAGTATGCATTTTCAACACCCATACTTTATTGCATGCCAATCAGAATACTAGCACTTTGCCTAGTATTGTTTCTTCTCTTTTGCAAGACTATGATGAGATATTTTAGGAGGAGCTGCCTGCGGGACTTCCTCCGTTAAGGGGAATTGAACACCAACTAGATTTTTTATTAGGTTCATAAATTTCCAAACGTCCAGCCTATAGAAGCAATTCGGATGAAACCAAGGAGCTACAAAGGTAAGTAGAAGAGCTTCTTAAAAAGGGGTTGATCAAAGAAAGCCCAAGTCCTTGTGCCATACCGGTTATTCTTGTTCCCAAGAAAGACGACACTTGGAGAATGTATATTTATTGTAGAGCCATAAATAAGATCAAGATTAAGTATCGACATCCAATTCCAATACTTGATGATATGTTTGATGAGCTATGTGGCTCTAGTGTATTCTCCAAGATTTATCTTTGAAGTGGGTATCATCAAATTCGAATGAAATCGGCTGATGAGTCAAAAATGGCTTTCAAGACAAAGTTTGGGTTGAATGAATGGCTTGTGATGCAATTTGGATTGACAAATACCCCAAGAACTTTCATGAGGTTAATGAAGCATGTTGTCAAACCTTTCATCAACAAGTTTGTTGTTGAGTATTTTGATGACATCCTTGTGTATTGCAAGAGAATTGAGGAATATGTGTCCCAATTGAAGCAAGTGTTTGATGTCTTACTATAAGAGTGTCTCTTTGCTAATCTTAAGAAGTGCTCATTTTATGTTGAAAGGGTTGTATTTTTGGGTTTTTCGGTTATTACAAATGGGATAGAGGTTGATGAAGAGGAGGTCAAGTCCATTAAGTCATAGCCAACTCCAACACCAATGCAATCGAGGTAAGAAGTTTTCATGGGTTAGCAAGTTTTTATCATTGATTTGCAAAGAGTTTAGTTCAATTACTTCTCCTTAGAATGTGTTGACCAAGAAAGATATACCTTTTTTATGGGGGGAAGTGCAAGAGAAGTCTTTTCAAGCCTTGAAATCGATGTTGATTGCTTCACCATTGCTTCGACTACCCAACATTGATAAGACCTTTGAAATTGAATGTGATGCTTCGGGTATTCAAATAGGTGGTGTATTGATGCAAGAAGAAAAACCATTAGATCACTTTTTTGAAAGGCTAAAAGGGGCTACTCTCAAGTACTAAATTATGACAAGGAATTGTATGCACTTGTGCAGCTGTTGGCTCATTGGCAACACTACTTGTGGCACAAAGACTTTCTAATAGGGACTGATCTTGAGTCCTTAAAGCATCTTAAAGGGCAATCCAAGTTGAACAAGTGACATGCAAAGAGGTTTGAATTTATTAAAACCTTTCCCTATGTGATCAACTATAAGTAACGCAAGGAAAATATGGTAGTGGATACTCTATCAAGAAGGTTTGTGCTGGTGACTAACTTGGCTTCTAGAATGATGGGGTTTGAAAGCTTATAAGAACTCAATCTTAGGGATCTTGACTTCAAAGATACTTTTGATACTCTTACCCTAGGGAAGCAGGTTGATAGGTTTCAATTGGTTGATGGACTTTGTTCAAGGATAGACGAGCTTCTACCTTTATAAGCTCATAGAGAGAGCTACTTATCAAGAAGGCATCATAGTGATGGTTTAATGGGACATTCTTGGGTACCCAAAACACTTAATATTCTAAAGGATCAATTCTTTTGGCCCAAGATGAAGCATGATGTAGAGTGAATTTATGGACAATGTCTTGATTGTAATCATGACAAATCCACGACTCGGCCACAAGGTAAGTATACCCCTCTCCCTAGTCCTAGTGGCCCATGGATAGATATTTCTATGGATTTTGTGTTGGATCTTCCTAGGGCTAAAAGTGGACATGATATTATATTTGTGGTATTGGATAGATTTTCTAAAATGACTCATTTTATTCCATGCCATAAATGTGATGATGCATCCCATGTAATATCTTTATTTGTCATCAATGTTCTTATATTGCATGGAGTACCTCAAACCATTGTTTGTGATAGGGATTCCAAATTTCTTAGGCACTTTTGGAACAATCCATGGGGTACATTTGGCACCAAACTTATGTTCTTTACTTCCTGCCATTCTCAATAGGACTTTTGGAAGCATGCTTCAATGCATGATTAGAGGAACTCCAATTACTTGGGAAGACTATTTACCCTTGATTAAATTTGCATATAATTAGTCTTTCCACTCCTCTATTGGAATGTCACCATTTGAGGCATGTTATGACCTTAAACCTTTGTTTCCATTAACTATGACTCCATTATCTAGTAATGTCCTTTTGTTCCTAAATGCCAAGCAAAGGGAAAAGGAGATGATGATCATTCATACCAAGGTTAATGACATAATTGCAAAGAACAATTCAAAGGTGGCTATTAGAAGGAATATTGGGAGAAAAGAAGTGATCTTCAACCCAAATAATTGGGTGTGGGTACATTTTTGAAAAGAGAGATTTCCATATTTTCAAAAAGGAAGTCTAAGTCCAAGAGGAGATGGACCTTTCAAAGTACTCAAAGGAGTCAATGACAATGCCTACATGATTGACTTTCCAAGTGAATATAATATTCATAATGTTTTCAGTGTTAGTGATTTATCTCCTTTTGTTGTAGGTGAATCTTTGGATTTGAGGACGAATCCTTTTCAAGAAGGGAAGGATGATAAACATGCAAAGTATAGATTACACCAACATGAGTGGCATGTACCCCTCAAGACCATTCACAAGGAGTCAAGCAAAAGATCTCTAAACCCTATAAGTTGCTCATGAAAAAAAAGCATTGGATGAGCTTGAGGGTCATCGAAGAAAGGCTTACAATGTGTGAAAGGTCTATCAAAGTGAGAAGAAGGAAGAAAAAAGGATGTGTGCAAATGGATACTACTTCAATTTAAGGATTTGAAAACAAGGCAACCAAACAAGGCCCTTATTCATTAAGGATAAAATTATAATGAAAAATATCTTCTTTTATTTATTTAGTACAAATAGCTTTATTTTATCATTTGGAAGACTTAGACAATGTTGAATGTTGACTTCTCAAATTGTAGTATCTTCTTAGTGAGTAGTTAGTAAGTAATTATGATGAACTCTTAGAATTGTTAGTTGACTTGCTTGCTTGGTTAATTGAAGGTTTCCAATTTTTGGTTCGTAGTTTCCTTCAATTTTCATTCGAGAGTTTTATTTGAGTTGTTGAAATCAATTGGGATATGAGGGTTTTAGTCCCTTGTTGCCCATAATTTCAATAGTTTGAATTTAATCCACATATTCTTCTATCTTTTTTCCCTTTTCCCTTGCTTTCTTCTTTGATCTTTATTAGCATACCTTAGCTTTGAGGAATCTCTTGATAAAGATTGATAATGGAGGCTTGAAACTTGAAGAAAATCCTTAGTTCCGAATGAGGATTTTGAGACTTGAATTTGGAAGTGAAAAATATGGCTAAGTATTTGATAGAATATTGGGCAATGTTTAGGATGATCTGAGGGTGAAATATAACTAAGTATAGGTAAAAACATGTTTGGAAACACTTAGGCCCAAGATTGAAAATTCTTGGAACGAGATAGAAAAATTGAGCACAAAAATGTATAGGAGCGCGCCCTTAGCGTGTCGCACCAGGGTCGCGGATCGTCTCTGGAGATCGCATTTTTGTGATTTTCAAATTTTGCTCTGTTGCTCTTAAATTGGGGTTAAGACTCATTATCTCCTAATTTTACCCCTGAACAAGAATACTGAGTCAAATTTTAAATATCGTGCACGAATTTTGAGATATATAAAATTTAAAATTTTGGCATTTCAAGGCACATTTTCAGGTATTTTTTGGGATCGTTTCAAAAAGTTGCCTTCGCATTGGGTCTACGTCATAGAACACATGTGGAGTAGTGCAGTTTTTCTCCTATTTTTCTACTTCAGCCCAAGGGCATAGGGGTCATAACCCCATGCCCACTTAACCGTAAAATCACCCATACTTAGCCATTTTTCACTCTGTATCACTGAAAAACTCCCAAAGACCTCTCCAAGACTTAACCAAATATTTAATCCAAATTCTAGTGTCCTAGGATTAATTTCAGATCTCAACAACTCTATTTAAGCTTTAAGTCTCCTTCAATTCTACATCAAGAAAATCCAAGTTTAAGATATGTGGTTTACATCCATTGGATACTTTGACCCACGGAACGCAATCTTCCTTTTTATGAAAATTGCATGTTTTCAAGTTATATTATCTATGTGTATCTTTTATTATGGATTATGAGTATAAATTATGTTGGGGCTTTATGAAATGTTGATTTATTATGCATAACTATCTATTTGAAGCTTAACCATGATTTGATTATATCTATTGACACTATGCATGTTTTGTGCTATGAAACTATGCTCTATTATGAGATTTGATGATGGATTTCAATGTATCCTATATGAGGGTTTTGCTATGTGTTATTGGGTCGATTTGCATTGGGTTTTCTCATATTATTTCACTCTTGAATTGTATGATTTTGAACAAGCCATATGAAACCACCAAGTGTTTGATAAATTGTCATAACAAGGATTGTCATGTTATTGATGGGTTATTACATGATGTATAAGTCAAGTGACTTCATGATGATTAGGTCTTCCAAGCGTGTGTTAAGTTCATATAGGTACCTATGACATTGTAAGTGAATTATTGGGCTCCTATGTTATGTTATGTTTTTGGGAAATGTGAAGTCCTTTATTGATACTTGAATCTGATGGTTTGATGAGCTATTTACATGACTTGTGCTGAAAATATTATATCGTAAGGTGAGGACATTTTATTATCTACCAAAAAGGCCGTGCCAAAAGGTAGAATAAACCATGGTTCCTACCAAAAATATTATATCCTAAGGTAAGTACATACCAAAAAGGTCATGCCATAGGGTACAATAAATCATGGCTCCTCCTCAAAAGATTATATTGTAAGGTGAGGACATCTTATAATACCTACTGAAAAGGTCATGCCATAAGGTAGAATAATTCATGGCTTCTACCTAAAAGATTATATCATAAAGCAGGGGAGATCTTATACTACATATCAAAAAGACTATGTCGTAAGTGGTCCATCTCATGCACGTTTGTGTAAAGTTCGAGTATATATTCCATATTTTGTTTATGTTACTTGATTATGACTAAGCATCTTGTTATTATGGTATATGACTCTTGTTGTATTCCTTCCCGCACACTTAGTACATTCAAATTTACTCGCACATACTATATGCCTACATCATATTACCATGTATAGGCTGGAGTACCTTCCGATTATCCTTCACGTAGTAGTCTGGTACTCCGGTGATAAGCATTGCTGAGTCGTCAAGTCTGAGGACACTATCGACATTATTCTTGCTAGTTTGACACTTCATTATTTGACCCCTGCTCCATTCTAAGTTAGAGCTGTTGTTGGATGTTATGATGTACTTATGCTATGAGCTTGACTCTTTTTACACTTTTATGATAATTAAAGACATCTCTCAATCCCGCTTCCCTCATTTTATATCTATTGTTATTGGTTAATTTGCTTCTACAACTAAGGATTTGTAAATGATATACTAAGAGGCTTTATTAGGGTCGCTTTGGGTTTCCATTCGCCATGTCACATCTAGGCCCTAGGCTTGGCTAGTGAAAAACTTGGTATCAGAACATTAGGTTGTTAATGGTCCTCGAAAGTCGAACAGACCATGTCGATTAGTCTCATTCATGGTTGTGAAGTGTGCCATAACTATGAATAGGAGGCTATGAGACATTTTAGGAAATGTTTTACTTCTTCATGTTCTATATCATGATTTAGATGTAAGATAAGGCTTTTTTCCCAAGCGAATGCTCTTTGTTCTTCTAGATCATGCTGCTTCAAATAAGATGATCAAGGAGGGCCCGCACACTAAAGTAGGTCCAGTACATGAATAGAGGGCCCCCACACTCGAGGACAGTCCACAAACCCGAGGAGGGTCCAGCTTACTAAGCCACTCTAGGCGAAGGGGCCACTCAAATTGAGTTCCGAAATTCCATAACTGTGTTGGCACATGCAATGACCCACTAATTGAACCAAGGGGTCCAAGTTACTCATGCATCTACTTCGACCTCAAAGGTGAGTGATTACATAAGAATGAACCCTCTATTGTTTCATAGGTACAACGCAGAGGGAGATCAACGAGAGTTTAGAAATGAGGCAAATAATGTGTTGTACATCATGGGTGTAAATATGGAGGATAAGATGGAATTAGAGGCCTACTAACTAAAAGGTATAGCTCAAATTTGGTTTGTGCAATGAAAGATGGAGAGGGGAAATCATGATGTTATTCCTTGTGAGGAGTTCAAATCCACCTTTCTCAACAGATTCTTCACTATTGAGTTTAGAGAGGCTAAAATGATAGAGTTCATGAATCTTAAGCAAGGTTACCATAAGTGTCAAGGAGTATCGTTCTCAAGTTCAACAAGCTCTCCACGCATGCTAATCAATTGGTTGTCAAACCTAGATCGAGGATGAACAAGTTTGTGTTGGGGGTGTCCGACTTGGTAAATAAAGAGTGTCATACCGCAATGCTTGTAAATGATATGGATTTGTCATAGCTCATGACCTTCGCCGAACAACTTGAGTGGAGAAACTTAAGAAGAAGAGAAGTAGGGTGTCACGACCCAAACCTAGGTCCTAGGTGTAACATGGAAATGAGAACCCGAAGGCCCCCAAATAAGCCTCTTAAATCATAATTGCACATTATAGGTTTAAATGGTAAATGGCAAATAGATGACAATGAAATATGGGTAATAGGACTAAGGGACGACTTGTATAAGCAAAAGAATAAGTTAAATAGTTTAAAGCATACCTAGTGCAGCAATAGTCTAGACACACCTCTAAACAATGACAATAAACAGATCTAAGAATACAAGTGTAGGCTCCTCAATACTAAGTCAAAATTAAAGTATATCAAATGTCTGAATAACAAAGGCAAAACTAGAAGTAAGGGTTCTATTCCCGATGAATGGGAACTCACCAAAGCTCAAAGTCTTCACGAGCAATCTTGCCAAGTGGAGGAGTATGAGGTAGATCGCCTGTCCCTATATGATTATAGCATATTGGCAAAAATGTGGTTAGTACTTTGGAATGTACTAAGTATGCGGGTATGTGATGCAACAAGTAAATATAATCACAAAGAATACTTACAAAATATGAAAAACTCCAAGCTTATGTAATATATTCAATTCCGAAGTAAAGCATAAAGTAATGCCAGAAAATGCATAGAGAAGCACATAAGCTAATAAGTGTGGGAATAAGACCATAACTGACAAAATTGTATAATCTATAATATGGAATACCGATGTCATGCTCCACACCGACCAAAGAGTGAGTCAACTTGCTAGGGTATAATTCCAGAAACAAAATACTAAATGGATCCACTAGTAAGAAATCCTAAAAACATATAATCAAAATATCCTATGGTGGCACGTAGTTATGAAATTAGAAGCTTTATATAAGACCTGTTAGGTCGAGTGCCACTTCCAACTCATTTGGTGCTAAGTCAAAATCATACGGAAACGGACAATGCATGTTAAAAATAATCAAAACTTAATTTACTTTGGAAAGTCATAACATGTAAAATAAATCATATTCAAACTTGTACTTACAATAGCTCCTTAATAAAGATTCAAAATGAAACAGAATGGGTCTTAAGTCATCCAATATCATTCCATACTTCTATTTAATTATTCTTGTCCAAAATAATAAGTTCATATTATGCGATGAAAGCCAAAATTCAAACTTCATAACTCAAATTAAATAACACTGGGGACTATTTCAATAACCTTAAAATCAGAAGTTTTATATTCAAACAAAGTTACAATAATCATATGAACATGTTAGCATAAAATCATAAAACTCATTTGTGGATCTAAGACTTGAAAAATAGTTTAGCTTAAATAATGCAAATCTGAAATACTTGAATGAAATTATGTAAAGATTTGATAAATGTTCATAAATACTCATAAACTATATGAATAACCATAAATTAAACAAATATCAATTTGTATGAGATTATACATAAATCAAACATTGAAAATTGTAATTCTAAATTTAGTTTTTCGAAGAGGACTTTTTTATTGAAAGGGAACCAAGAATCAAACCCACATACCTTGCTTGATTAGCCTTGAGAAAATTAAGAGATTTGGTGGATATCTTGAAGAATACTTAGCCTAAGTGTTGAGAGAGTTTTGGGAGAGCAATGTAGACTAGGGAATTTGGTTTCTTTGAACAGTGATGTAGAGACTAAGGGGGGGAAGGGTTTTTTTATGTTGATTTTGGGGGAGTTACATGGGTCATTTAATAACAAAAAAGTGATCAAAATTTGTGGGGAAAAGGGGATAAAATAATGTGGTGCAAATTAGCTTTTTGACTCACTTTTAAAAAGAAGAAAGATGCCAAACACAAGGTAGTGGGCATGAGACCTAGATATGGAAGCATTATCCTTTCCCATGGTACCATGGCATAGTATGGTATGGCCTCAAGTTGTGCTAAGGGAATGCGAAAGGTTGCCCATGCAAGCCATGCAACAATAGCAAAAGAATTACTCCCAAACAAGTCAATTACACAACCTTCACATATACCTTCATTTCGAATAATTAAAAATGCAAACCAAAAATCATTTTTAGTCTTAACTTCACATAACGATGCCCCCAAAATATTATACCGAGGATTAGCCAACCGCCCTTCCAAGATCACCTCAACGAGCACATAACTATACCAAGCTAATCATTAAGATAACATTCATTTCAAATTGTACTTAACTCAATAGCAATTTACTTGAATATCATCTTTTCACTCAAGTATAGAATTAAAAACACCTAGTACATTACATAAGGTGTCCAAGAGGGCTCGATTTGAGGGTGACCGATTTTAACAAATTCTCGAGTTTCAAGGCGAAGGATCCTCTAGTGTTCCAAACAAAATGGTTGCTAAGGATATAACCCAAAGCTCCAATGAGGGACGATGAGGTTATCATTGCCCAAGCCTAGGGACTAGCTGTGAAACGACGAATGGTAGACCCAAACGAACTCTGAACAAGCTTCTTAGCATATCATTCACACATCTTTTATCGTAGAAGCAAAACATCAACAACAAGAGGCATAAAGAAGGGAAAAGGGACTAAGGGAAGTTTTGGATAATAATAAAACATTCAAGAGTCAAGATCATAGCATCAATTGTTCTAACACCACCTCTACCATAAATTGGGTGGAAGCCAAGACACTTTCTGGGCTCACCCTCATTGTCTCAAATATTCAACATAAAGAGATAACAAAAGCAAGAGTAGCATATCTAGTTTCCCCGAACTTGAGGACTCACTAAATGCTTATCTTCAAGATGCCAAAACTAGCCACGTGGAGGATGATCCACAGGATCTCTAGTTTCTACATGGTAATGTCATGTAGGCAAAGAGTATATGTTAGTATGTTTGAATTTACTAAGTATGAAGGATGCAATGCAACAAGACATAAGCCAATATAGTCAAAATGTATAATCATATGCAATAGATGAGTATAATATCAATATGGCATGCATGATCAATGCTTGAAGTAAAACATGCTTATAAATTATATATCTTATACAGAATATAATACATGTGTGGGAGAAAAACATAATCATAGACCAAGCAACTATTACTCGAAATCCAAGGCATGTCACCCCCTTGGAAGATTATTGAGGTACCTACCCCTCAATGTGGTAGTATGGGCATGTTACCCCTGATGAAGTGGTCAAGGTACATACCCCTAGTCATGATAGTAAGGACATGTCACCCCCCAATGAAGTGGTCAAGGTACATACCCCTCGATATGGTAGTATGGGTATATGACCTCCAAAAGAGGTGATCAAGGTACATAACCCTCGATGTCGTAGTATGGGCATATCACCCCTCGACGAGGTGGTCAAGGCATGTCACCCCCTCAACAAGGTGATTAGGCATACCACTCCTAACGAGGTGTGGTTAGCTTGCAATGCTATAAATACTTTCATGAATTAAATACATACGTACAGTCCCTTAATCATCATATAGACACTTCAATCATAGTCCATGCGATAGATCATCAATATCTCAAGAATCCTTGTCAAGACATTTTATTAAACACTTATGGGGGTGCAATACTAATTAAAAATTATGCAATTCAAGTGTGAAGTAATATGAGAAAACTTATTGTAAATCAACCCACCAACACATTGTAAAACCCTCATATAAGATACCTTGAAACCCATTAGAAAATCTCATAATAGATCATAGTTTCATTGCCCACAACATGCATAGTTGTAATAGTTTCGTAAAAAGGAAGGTTGGGCACCATGGGTGAAAGGACCTAATGGTTGAAACCAACATACCTCAAATTGGGTGATTTCCTTGATGTAGATTTGAATAATAACTTGAAACTTTAATGAACTTCTTAAGATCCAAAATTGAGCTTGGGACGCTTGAATTTGGAGGAAATATTTGGTTAAGTCTTAGAGAGGGTTTTAAGAGTGTGTTTAGTGATATAGAGTTGAAAAATGGCTAAGTAAAGGTGTTTTCATGCATATATGGGCATGAATTGAAGACCCCAGTGCGTTAGGCCAAAACAGAAAAAATAAGGAAGTGACAACATTGCTATGTGACAGGCCCGCGTCGTGGAGCCATTGTGGACAGCTTTTGTCCCCAAAAATTTTGCAAAAAATCAATTTTTGCTATGGGTCTTCTGAAATCAAGATTAAACCCATTTTCCACTCAATTTTGCCATTTAATTAAGAATATGAAGTCGGATTTTCGATCTCACGCATGATTATGGAAATTTTTGAGGCACATTTTTAGGGCTTTTTTGGAGTGCTTCAATATCTCCCCTTCGGGAACATTCATCCCCGAAAGTCAAAAAAATATACATAAAAGAAGTAATCATGAAGATCCCAGTGCAATAAGAATGCAACAAATACATGTAAACATTATTTAAAAACTTCAACATGAATGTCAAAATCACCAAAAACTTGTCAACATAAAAATGAATGCATGCAAATGACATAGGGATGAAACTTAAGACTGTCATGACTTAAGCCTAGGGCCTAGACGCAAATGCGAAACCCTAAGAAACCCCAAACAAATCTCATAGCATATCATTACACATCCTGGGTCGTGAAAGCAATGTAAAATAATATAAGAAACATAAACAAGGGAATTAAGACAAAGGGAAAGATACTTAAGTAACATGTAAAAGTTTAGAAAACAACGGAAAGGGACTAAAGGGTAAAAGCTTACATAAAATCATAATCAAGAGACAAAAGAGTCAAGGCTCATATCATAGATACATAGCATGCCCAACAATACCTCTACTATATAGATAGGAGTAGGGGCCAAGACAACCAACTGGGTTCACCCTCGTAGTCAAAATAGGGCGTAAAAAGAGGTGTCTTAATACTTAGTAAGAGATACATAGACTAGGGTCCCCAAAGTGGAGGACTCATCAGCTAGCTTTAGTAGCACAAATCTAGCCATGTAGAGGAGGAGGAGGATCAACTCGGGCACTGGTCTCTACATGGTGATATCATGTAGGCAGGAGTATACCTTAGTACGTTTTAATGTACTAAGTATCTTATGACAATGCGAAAAGAGATAAGTATCAGAATTAAGATGCATAATAATAGGCAATAGGCATAATATAACAATATGGAATGAATGATCAATGCATAAGTGAAACATGCTTAAGTAACTCATATGTATATCAAAGACCAAGCAAGATTTCCAAAGTGCAAACCTGTTGGTAGGTTATTGATGATTTCACCCATCACCTTACTGTGTGAGGTATAAACCCCTCATCAAGGGTAGTATTGATAGCACCCATTACCCTAGTATGTGAGGTACAACCCCTCATCAAGGTTAGTGACGATAGCAGCCATCACCCTAGTGTGTGAGGTACAAATCCCTCATTAAGGTTAGTGATGATAGCACCCATCACCCTAGTGGTTGACACATTAACCCCTCAACTAGATTAATAGGATTGGGCATGGTCTAATGCAACACTTTATATAGAATATATTATATATATAAGCTCATTTCGTCATCATATAGTCAATCATATCATATCTCATGCTTTGGATATTCAATTCATCAAAAAACCATATCTGGACATTTTATCAAACACTTTGCGGGTGTATCATGGGGGTACATGACCATGCAAATTAGATATGAGATCATGCAAGAAAATCCATTGTAAAACCACAAATGAACACCTTGAAACACCCTCAAGTAATATACATCAAAAGCGATCCTCCAATCTTACAACAGAGCAATGATTTATAGCTCAAAAACATAGTAAAACAGCCACAATTATACATATCTTAGGTCTGGATAGGTTTTGGGACTATTGAATCTTGAGGAGGACTTGGGGCTTGACTTGGTTACCTTGAATTGCAACAAGACTTCTTGAAAACCTTGAGAATGGATGCAGAATTTGATGAAGATTAGAAAGGAATTGAGAGGTTTTTGGTTGGTTTTTAGGGCTCAAAACAGTTTTACAATGAGGGATTTTCATGTGCATAGCTATAGGGTTATTACCGAATTGCCCTGGAGTAAAAAGAACAATTTTCAGAAATTTTTGAACAAGTTCGTGTCAGGTCCGCATCATACACCTATCACAGACAACTATTCGTTTTGCGAAGTTTCACTATAAATTAATTTTCTTGACATGGACAAAGTATACCTTGTAGGTACTTGTTTTCCCACATAATTTTTCCCTTTGAACAAGAATATGAGGTTGGATTTGTGAACTTCTACAGGTATTTTTAGATATTGAAAAAAATATATCATAAGGTCTTTTCAAGCTACGTGGAGGGGTGTTTAAATATCCACAATTTAAGATATAAGGGAATTACCATTATGGGGGCATTCCTAGGCAAGTGTGAGGCGTTTTAATATCTCCCCCTTGGGAACATTTGTTACCGAATGTCAAAGAAACATATATAAGAAAGTACTCATGAACAAATCAGCCCCAACAAGTATGTAAAAATACACTTAAACACCATTTTTAAAATCTCAACATAAGTGTTAAAATCATCATGAATTTGTCAATATAAACAGGAATATATTTAATGACATAGAGGCTAAAACATAAAACTTGCAATCAATAAAGGAATTGATGTGTTATCATAAGCTTAAATAGAATGAAAGAGATATGGATATTTCTCTTCTATACCCGCTCTGGCTTCCCAAGAGACACCTTCGACTTGACGATTCTTCCAACAGGCCTTGACGAGCACTACACCTTTATCAATTAACATCTTTAACTCTTGCATCTAATACCTCCACCGGGACCTCTTCCTAAGTCAACTTATCCTCTACAACACCCACAACCTCAAAGCATGAAGAACCAGATAAACTATCACCATATCCACAGGCAATTCCCATTCGTATGCAACCTTACGAATCTTCATCTACACTCTATAAGGACTCCAAACCAAAACTCATTTGTCAACCTTAACCATACCTAGTCCACTTGGTACCATGAACCACCATCTCTCCCTTGGGAGACAACTTCCATTCTATCATCTTTCATTTAAAACTTTCAACCCGAACAAGGCGGACTCAATGCCTTGCTTCACTAGACCTCTCCAACCAAAGGAAACTGGAACCACCAAAAATATTATACTACCATTCTCAACATCCTTCAACCTAACTCTCAATCTAGCCAACTGATGGATCCCACTAGTCAAATCTTTACCACCATTATCTACAATGCTAGGCTAGCCATAAATACCCTACTTAGAGCAACAATTATAAGATTAGCTTCAATGGGGAAATAATGCACACTCATATAACAATCCTTAAGGAGTTCAAACCACCTTGTCGTTATCTTAAACTCACACCTATCATACTGAGCAAACAACCTCTAATCCCCCAAGACTTGCAACACTACCCCAAATAATTTACAAGTTTTAAATAAATCAATACACCATCACTAGAGGCCACCAAAACATGCCAAGGTAGATTTTTAAGACCCTATTCATGAAACCCATAAACACAACCAATGCATAAGCCAACCAAACAACTCCACTACCTCTTCTGTCATGACCCAACCCAGGGGCCGTGATTGGTGCCGATAGGGCACCCAGATATATACTATACTAAATTTCTATTCATGACAGCTAAGGGATTTCACAAAATTTCGACAGAGTTTCCTCTATTTTTCTAAGCAACCCCACCTGCAAATAGCAAACCTAACAGTACCAGACATTGCCATATGAACATATATATATATACAAAGGCGGGCCGACAATGTCACCGCGGCGACAGAACCGCCCAACAAACACATCATACAAATGAGATCATATCAACGTAGTTTACCACACCTACGAATATATATATATTATGATGGGACAGGACCCCGTCATACCCTCGAATATATATATATATATATATAAAAGTAAAATACAAAAATGAGCGTACAAGTCTGTACCGAATGGTCTGCTCCTGATGCAAGGGAGCACTTTAATGGTGGGCGGAAGTCCTAAGAAGACGGCCCTCTAACCTGTTCGTCTGTACCTGCGGGCATGAATGCAGCCCCCGAAAGGAAGGGGTTAGTACGAAATATGTACCAAGTATGTAAAGAAGAAAGCCCAAAATATGAGTGACAATAACAATCCAAATAAGAAACTATAGAAGTCAAACCTGTATGTCAACATAAAAATATTTATTCTTTTTCAAACATCAAA